>CM076578.1:1722276225-1722542158 GCA_034641835.2 Pinus albicaulis | reverse complement strand
CGCCCTTAGCTCTTGCAAAATGGTGTCGACCAAGGCAGACCCTTCCTCCTATAAAAGAGGCC
Organism: Pinus albicaulis; assembly: GCA_034641835.2. Classification (NCBI taxonomy): domain Eukaryota; kingdom Viridiplantae; phylum Streptophyta; class Pinopsida; order Pinales; family Pinaceae; genus Pinus; species Pinus albicaulis. The sequence continues at coordinate 1,722,542,096 of CM076578.1, read as the reverse complement.
GACTTCATTTCGTTTTATCAATTCCATCGGATCGTTAGGTAAAGCAGGTTCTCTCTAGGATGTCAAGAATCATAATTCAATTCTCTATTATCTTCATCACCCAATACAAGATTTAAATTTTCCTAAAGAAACGCTTATCAATTCGTACCATTATTTCTCATCGCTTTAAAAACCCTACATTTAAATGAAAACAAGCATTGCATTTCAACTACAAAAATATATTAGTGTTCAAATGTACATGTGTGCTACATTAACGTCTGATATCACGCGCGCAGTCGCCCTCCGCTCTTGCAGAACAGCATTCGCCCTCAGCATTCGCCCCGAGCTCTTGCAGAACAGCATTCGCCCTCAGCATTCACCCTGAGCTCTTGCAGAACAGCATTCACTCCCCGCCTTGCACGGGGGCCGGGCTCTGCCCCGCATTCCCGCCCCCGCCCCGTGCAACATCATTCACCCTCACTTCGTAATGGTAAGTTCTTACTGCAGGCCCTTCCTCCTATAGTAGGGTTGACTCTATTTGGGTTTTTTTGGTCAATTCCATTAGATTGCGTTAGGCTATAGGGTTCTCTCTAGATGTCAAGAATCACGATTCAATACCCTCTATTATCTTCATCACCCAATACAAGATTTAAATTTTTCCCAAAGAAACGCTTATTAATTTGGCAGCCATTATTTCTCCCTTCTTTAAAAAACCTACATTTAAATGAAAACAAGCATTGCATTTCAACTACAAAAATATATTAGTGTTCAAATGTACATGTGTGCATCACTTGTATAGGGTATTCCTTTTCCACTTTCACATTATCCAAGAATGTGTGCAGTATAGTTCATATTTTTTGTGATTTAGATTATCTTGAAAAAGGAAAGGTAAATTATTTCCCATGGGAAAAGAAGGTTTTCCCTTTTTACTACTGGAAATGGTACAACAAAGTTCCATTTCTACCCGAAACTCCTATGAAACAGGAACCAAATAAAGGCCATGTCCTCAATGGACATCATTTGGCTTTGAAAATGGCCATTGCACCGTGTTGTTTCTTATATTACATCACGATAGTTTCTTAGGTCATTTCTGTTTCTTGAGATGAAAAACAACCAAAGAAATTGTGAAGATCCTTTCATGAAATAAATGACCATTTCTCAATCATATCTCAACTATTTTTTATTTTATTCAGTGGTTGCTTACTTTGAGAGAAATTTGACACTTTTATAAGGAATATAACATAAAAACACAAAATGGGAAGGAATTGATGAGGTAGATGACCTTAGTTGTTGTCAATTAAGAATTGATAATACACGATGCATGTTCTGTACTACAAACTAGATTCCTTCCTGGAGTTAGGACACAGAGTATTGAATCAAAGTTGTAGTTTCTAACTTCTTGTATTCGTTCATCAATCTTGAAATTCAGACATTGCATGTCTTCATTGCTTCATGTTTGAATAATTTGCATCATATCGTACAATAGGAAATTAGGAATTATGATTATTATTACTTTATGGATCCGTTAAGTTACTTTTAAGTTTGCATGGTTTAGTGTGAAATTATTCTAGTCCCCAAACACATATAATCAAGGAATTATAACGTGATTTCAAACATTAAATATCAAAAAAATCGTTTAAAGGATATTTAAAGGAAAAAGGTGATGGAAGATAGAAAGTGCCTTACTTAAATGCTCTAAGGATTTTTCAATAGTTTCTCCAAAAGCTTCACTTCAAGGCCCTTCAAGATCGTCTCCAACAATGCTATACCATCAGCTTCAACAATGTTGCTCCAAAAATGTCCTCAAGGTCTTCACAATAAGTTTACTAGAAGTTGCTCCAACAATATATTCAATAAGGTCTTCATTGTCAACTCGTCTTTTGTTTGGGTGCCTTAATGTGCAATGACATGTTTCCAGGACTGAATTCAATGCAAGGCATATTTGAAACTCTAACTCTGTCGTCCGGTGTCTTATTAGAAATTATTTCAGTTTTCATTTTGTGTTTTCAAGTTAGATATTATTTTCAAGTTTTTACATTTATAATTTTATTGCAATGTGGCAGACTGATCAGAGCAGTGCAGGAACAACCCCGAGACGGGATGATCGCGGAAAGAGGCCAGCGGAAGAACATGTAAAGTGCCAGCATTGCTCTATCTTCAGATATTTTAGTTATTTACATAATTGAAATAATATTAATTTTGTTCAAATATGCAGACACCTAGCCATGGTACGCCTGATGATTCCCTCCTTGAGGAAGAGCTTTCTTCATCCCTATCTCCAGTGTTCTTGTTGCGAAAAAAGGCACGAGATGCAAGGTCGGAATTTAATACTTTGATAGACGCGCCTCAAACACTTGAAACAGAAGAGAGGATAAAACAACTTATGAGCCATCTAGAAAGATATCAGGTAATAATAAAAAGTCAAAAGGATATTTTTTTTGTTCTGCATGAGATGAATTGTGATAGTTTGATTTTTAATTTTTACATTGACTAAACTAACAAAAAGTTCTTGTGTATGTAGCGTCTTCTGGCATTTGCTGAACCCGGTGTTGGTGGTAGTGGGACACAAGGGCAAGAGATTGCCCAACAACCCTCTCGTACACCTTCTACTCCTTTAGGTGCTAGCCAAGAAACACACCCTACCCAAGTAGACACCCAGCCAACCGCTGAACGTGTTGGCAATGATGAGGCTGATATGGCCAACTACATTATTGTGTTTCCTGGAGCTACACGTGTCAGCTCCACAGGGACCATTAATGGCACGTTGTTGGTGAACGATGAAGGTGTCCTTATAAAGCATGTACAACTCCCAGGTAAATTTTAATATTTTAACTATTTCATGTACTTTATCTAAAACATATTTATCATGATTTTTATTTTTAAATTAATGATAATATTTTATTTTTTTCTGTGTAGGAAACAATGAGTTCTACAGGTATCTGGAGAGCCATGCGTTGGTAATTTTTGGCCCAACCATACGCACATGGTGGAATTCCCAGAGTTCCAACCTGAAAAAAGAACTTCTAGATTATCTAGAAGCCCTTTTTGGGGTTGACACATTTGACAGAACAGCGGTGGCTCGGGTAGCCGGAAAATATTTGAAATATACCAGGGACACCTATAGGACGCAATTGAAATTTAACCCTAGATATGAGTGTCCTCTCACAGTTCTAGAGAGTGAGTGGAGAGCACTCATCCATGATGGAAAATAGAAAAGGGCAAAGAAAGAAGGAAAAATGCCAACTGGACCCGCAAGGTAAATTACAACTTTAATTCAATAGCTTTAATTTTCTCTATGTCTAAAATAAAAGTGTGCTACGTCATATTTGACTTTAATATTTTGATGCTAGGTTGCCTGACACCTCAAAGGAAACCAAAGCTAGGATTGAAAAAAAGGGCCATCACAAGCTAGGCCAGGGCGGCTACTTGAAATTGGCCGCAAGAATTGTAATTAAGTAGCTAAACATCTTATAATTAATTGTATCGCCTTCCAATGTTTTTGTAATCCTATCAAATATGATTAAAAATACACAATCATATGTAATGTAGGGTGATGACTTCGGAACAGAAACTACAGAGGAAGATAAAAATATCGCTTCCATTTCGGCTATCAAGCCGTAGTTGAACGTCGCATAAGCTTGGGGCAGGTCCCAAGATCTAGAATGCCTGATAAGGTAAAACATTAACCTTTAAATATGTTTGTTTTCATCCATAAATTTAATGTCTAACAACTTTGTTTAAATCAAGGGAGCAACACTACCAACGACAAAAATAACCCAGTTTTAGAGCCAAATGTAGATGATCCTTACGTGCAACCTGATCATTGTAGTAAGGACCAGGCCGACAATGCTACTATCAATGAGGGCCATGACGGTAATTAATTTCCACTTATAATTTTTTCTAATTATACCTTGATGGTTGTCCTTATAATGTTTTTTGTTTAAATGACAGAGAATGTTTCCCTTGAGAATCTTACCACCAGAGAGGAAGACAGGGCAACAGTCCCAACGGCGACAACTGGTGCACCAGGTAAATAATCTCATTGCAATTTTTTTTATTAATAATACCGAACTAGTTTAATGATATTTAAAAACTGAAAATTAAAATTTAATATTATCTCGCTTTTTGTATACGTTCGCCACCGGATGAGACCGCATATCGTGACTACGCACCAGTCAACGAATTTACAATCGCGTGCAATTGTAAATAATCTCATTGCAATTTTTTTATTAATATCATCGAATTCAGTTCAATGATATTTAAAAAACCTACAATTAAAATTTAATATTATCTATTTTTGTAAAGTATGCCCCATTAATCGATGAGACCGTATATCGCGATCATACCAGGTCAACATTTACAAACCGTGCACCAGGTAAATAATCTCATTGCAATTTTTTTTTTATTAATATTACCGAACTAGGTCAATGATATCTAAAAACTGACAATTAAAATTTAATATTATTTGTTTTTGTAGGTGATGCCCTGTCACTGGATGAGACCAGACATCGTGACTATGCAACTAGGTTTGCGGTGACAACTAGTGCACCTGGTAAATAATCTCATTGCAATTTTTTTTATTAATATTACCGAACTAGTTCAATGATATTTAAAAACTGATAATTAAAATTTAATATTATCTGTTTTTGGAGGTGATGCCCCGTCACTGGATGAGACCAGACATCGTGACAATGCAACTAGGTCAGCGGCGACAACTGGTGCACCAGGTAAATAATCTCATTGTAATTTTTTTTATTAATATTACCGAACTAGTTCAATGATATTTAAAAACTGACAATTAAAATTTAATATTATCTGTTTTTGTAGGCGATGCCCCGTCACTGGATGAGCCCAGACATCATGAATACGCAACTAGGTCAGCAGTGCGGGTTGAAAGGCACGAAACAAGAGCAGAGCATGATGATATTGATGATGTAATTAGGAGCTTTAAAAATAGGAAGAAGAAAAAGAAAATTTGACAATGTAAAATATTGTATTATTATAAGACAAACGTTACCATACTTGGAACGTTTTTTGCATTATATAAAACTCATTTATCATACTATTTTTATGTCAAGCATTAATTGCAATGTTTCCTTGCGTACTTTTTGTTGAATTGTTTTTTTATTAGTTATTGAATATTTTTTTTTATGCTCATGAAAGTAAAAAATGAAATATAGATTGGGTATTGGGGAATCGAGAGTGATGTGAGGGGGGGGGGGGTGGGAGGGGCCATAAGAGCTTCCACCTTCACGTGGTTGGCCCTGTTTAGTAGAGAATAATTTATTGGAGCAATTTAATCTTGGAGCAAACCTCCCTCGATCCAGTGTAGCAACAAAAAAGTCACTGTTGACTTAGTTGCTACTCTTTCAGGTCATGGGAGGCTTGTTCCAAGTTCATGCGACTCTAATAAATTGTTCTTGAAACGAAGAGGAGCTTATTCAGGTATGTTTTTACATTTTCAACATATGTTCTAACATTATCATAAGAATGCATCTTAGAGTAAAAAATACTACATCAATTACTTTTATTTATTGTATAGATAATGATGGATTTTGATTGACTTGGCAGTGCAGGTACAAATCCTCTTGCATCATGAGCAATACAACTTGTCAACCAGGGTCATGTCCAAGATATTTTTGCTTGTGCGCTTGACCAGGTTCTTAATGTCACATTTTGTAAGTTCCTTTACAGTTCATAATTCAATATTAAGCTTGTTCACGATTATTATCTAGGTTTTTTGTATGTGTTTTTTCATCTATTTGATTGTAAGCAACTATGCATGTTTCCCGTTGTTCACTATGATTTCTCCCATTACCACTCCCAGGATGAATCCGACTTTATTGTTACATAGGTTACTTTATTGTTACTATGATTTCTCCATTTACGATTTCATAGGTTACATCATGTAAAGTTGTCAATCTCGTGTTGGTGATGAGCTTTAGTTCTCCAGATTTGGGGCTTTTCTGATATTTTCTCCCTCATGTCATTCCTGCATCACCTCGTTGTTTGAGCATGCCAATTGTCTACCACTTGTACCAATTGGCACATGTCAATCCTTGAGTGGTGCCACATTTCACCTATTTTTAGTGAGAGTTTAGGGTTTCTCTAACATAGCTTCAGAAATCCGATTCAGTGCCTGCTTGAATATTGTCACATAATACTCATGGTTTGGATTGATGAGCATGTTCTGAATGGTTGGTTGATTCATAAGAACAACCCATATAGTCATCTTGAGATATTTCATAAGTTTTCTCGGGTTTCCTTTTTCACCGTTTCTAGTGGGTGGGATGGTGTGGGGTGATCCATCAACACTAGTGCTCTTGTAGTAGGGAATTTGTTTTTGGGGATATAAAGGAGAATTTGATGTAGATATCCCATTGGATGCATTCATAGATGGGCACGAGAGGTCAAGAATTTAAATTAAAAATATGCAACCTCTAGCATGGCAACTTGAAGGCCGCGAGAGACACTGGTTAAAGATTGTTTTGTGTTGGCCTTAATATAGTCGTGATTTATTTCTATTATCTTAATGAAAATATATAGTCCGGTCTCATTAAAATGAGGATTGTGGTTGTATTTCTCTTTGGTTGTTTCTCTCTTAATGCTCTAGAAGTTTCCAAAAGTTGCGATAGTTGTTTAGTTTTCCTGTTACAACTTAAAAGTGGTTTTTAGCAATGGGAGTCATGTTTTTTAAGGTTCATACTAATATGAAGATCTTGTAATTCTATATTCAGCATAAGAGAAGATGGCCTCTGCTTTGGGCAGCATGACAACAATTGCCACATCTACCTCATTGGGTAACAATGGAAAGGGGAAGAAGTTGGGTGCAATGTTTGATAATTATGGCAGACAATTGTCTTCTCTTTCAGCTTTTTCACCCATTTCCTTTAATCGCTCAAGCAGAAGAGGGACTCTGAGATTACGCGACAGAGAGAAGGTAGTTAATACAAGAGCTATGGAAAAGGAGTTGTACTTCAACAAGGATGGCTCAGTGACAAAAAAATTGCAGGTCAGAGAGAAAATTATGTTTAAAGGAAGGTCACCTGCACGTGAAACTTCACTGCGGTGGATCTTTCCTTGTCCACTTATATTCGATTTTAATGTGTTATTTTAATTTTTCATGGAGGGTTGTTTTGGCATATGGTCTGGCATTCAATTGCACACTTAATGAAAGCATTGTCAATTTGTCTTGCAGGTGGTGTGAACAAACTTGCTGATCTTGTTGGAGTCACCCTTGGGGCGAAGGGAAAAATGTTGTCTTGGAGAGCAAGCATGGTTCTCCGAAAATAGTTAATGATGGTGTGATAGTAGCTAAGGAGGTAATTTGTAGATGTGTGCTCTGGTTTTGTTTTTAACGTTGTATTAGTTCCCCCTCTTAAATGTCTTATATTTGGTAGGCATAATTTGAAAACTCAAAGGTGAAAGGAAACATATTTGTTACCCAGTGGTCTACTTGGCCTATGGACTAGCCACATTAGAGTAATGCATAAATATTTTCACAACAATAAAAGGAAAGGGTTATGGTTGAGTCAAATTTTATTGTTATTGACAGTGTAATGAAATGTATCTCAATGCTATGGCTTTGGCCTTTTTATTGGTTGAATTAGAGGACCCAGTTGAAAATATTGGGGCCAAGTAGGCTGGTTTTCCTTTTTGCTGATGGTTTGGTGTATCTAATTGAATTAGTTGCCTAAGGTATTTTTGTTTGAAAACTCCTTTTCATTTTTCATACAGTATTGGCCTTGTGGAATACATTTGATTGTGTGGTCTTGTTAGATCTACAACATTTGTAGTTGTTTAGTCTTATGGCCGAGGTGCACTTTATTATGGAAATAGTTGATGCAATATTGTCATTTAATCCTTACTGCAGGGTAGCATGTTGAGAAGTTTCTTGTGAAACATTTGGTATTCAAAATGACACTTGATCCTATACAAGATCATGCACTTGACTTCAAAATTCATATTCAAAGTGTGCCAGACAATTCTTGCAAAATTTCAAATATTTATGTTGTTTTAAACCATTATCTTTTTCATGTATTGGATGTTGAAAATGAGAAAAAGACTTTGGTATGAAACCAACTGGTGAATAATTTCCAGCGAAACAACCACTTCCAAGACATGATTTAGAAGTAGAACATATGTACTTATGAAGCATAGAAAGATATCCTTGATGCATTGTCAATGTTTGGCTAGGGTTATTTTTGGAGAAAATAACTCTTTATTCCTAGAATAGTGATCTTCAATACAAGTAAATGCTAGAGAAGAGAGATCATCGTGTGACGCAACAAAACTGAAATTGGACCCCTAAGGAGAGCTGGTGTGTCTACAATCGCTCTGTCAGCTTTTTCCCTTGGTTTACCCCGTTCTTTTCCTCCAGCCTAAGTCTTAATTGACTTCTTCTTTCTTCGGGTTTATTTATCAAATTCGTAGAATTTGATAAATAAATACTATCCACAATGGTTGGACTTTAATTTATATTCCCGACTTTATATTATCTGCAAGCCTTATAACCAATGTTTAACTTTCAACACTTTGTATTTATACTCCATGTTTCTTTTTAAATAAATAACTTGTAATGAACTTTCGGCTCTATATTTCACCACCCAGCCTTACAACAATCACGCTCCAGACTTATGCTAATTATCAGCTAATCGTTTAATTAAACAATTTCATTATACTCCGGCCCCACCTATATATATCAATAACCAATCAAACACTCGTATCGTACCTGGCTATCCTCCGCACACCTTAGTTAACCTCCGGGAAAGTTCAACGTGCGACCACCATCCGATGGCCCTTCTCCAAATCAACGACTCTTGGCAATTTCGCTCGGCTTCCAACGTTGGGCTTTAACGTGCGATGGCGCGGGTTAAACGGTGGTTTTCCGGGGGTCACTTCGCCACGTGTCGCATTCCCTATGGAATCGCTCGCGAATAGGAAATATCGCCTACTCCGCAAAAGCGGTGCGATATGGGCAACCCGCTTTTGTGATTCCGCTCGTGGTTTTGGTACAGGGCTTGACCACGGGTGCAAGTCTGGTTCCGCTATCCTTTTTTTGTTAACTCATGTCCAATCCTCGGGTCAGGTTCCGAAAGCACAACAATATTGTCTCTTTATTAAGCGGGATTTTTATATTTGAACAGTGTTCACGACCCCGGTTCTCTACACAGACCTCGCCTTCGGGTGGGGTGAGTTCACAGGGTTATCCAACAATTTACGGGAATTCAAAGATAGAAGAATGGAATTATCAGTACCCAATCGCCTCACAATTAAACAATTCTTCACAATTAGCAGTTCGAGATAATTCAATGGCAACTAAGCTTGGAAATCATTTAACTGGAAACAATTGTTCACACACAGAGGTTTATTGCAGAAATCCCTTCTCTACTCTCCTCTTCCCTCTCTACTTTTATTCATCCGAGGAATTACAATTTATATACATAACATATGGCTCTTCGGTTCCTCTGAGAGGACCGTTCTAGAAATCAAAAGGTATAATTATAATAATTCAACTAACTGAAACTGTTCGACTCCTACAACTCTAACTAGTCTAAGTAATACAGTCAGCTGAGGTATTGACACCTAGTTGTTACAACTCAAATGTTTTCGAACCCTCCTAGCCACAACACGTGGACAAAACCTCTTACATTGCTGGCTAGTGCATAATGCCCCTACATCATCGTGTGACATAAACCTATTAACAAAAGTGAACAGGGAATGATTATTAATTATGGCATACTAAGTTGTCAGTGATTTTGACTATTTGTCTTTAACATGTAAAAATGTTAAATTCCAAACTTACATCATCATGGTTTGGAATCATGAGCTTGACTGATTTTCCACCATACTCATAATTTCATTGTTGTATTCATATCTATAAACAACGTTTCAAATAATAATAAAAAGTTCTATAAGAAAAATCCAGACCTCCATGTTGCTGCTCCTTGTGAGACAAAGTCAAAATTGCATTACACAATCTGACACATAAGAATCTCCTATATCCCTGTGGTATGTATCCAAACTCTTATAATAGTGTCTTCAAGACTTATGTTGACATTGCCAATGAGATATTTAAGCAATGAAAGATGGAGCCTTCTTCATTGTTGTATATGTAACAGTATTTTATTAATATAAAGATTGATGGTTTTGTCTTTCTGAAAATGAAATGTAAAAATAATTTATTGTGGTCAATTGAAAAGTTTTTTTTTAAAGCTTTTCATTATGGAAGGGAGACATAGATATATGCCCTTCTAATTGAAATTTGGACCTTCCCTTCAAATTTGATCACTATGTGGGACCTTAACAAACAATAAAACTATTCCGCCACGCGTTATATAAAACATATAACAAAACCTTTGTCAAAACTTCAAACAAACCCTTTAGCCGTGGGTATTTCATCACAAATCGATCATTTTACCATGTACCTTCTTCTAGAGGAATATTCTTCCACTTGAATAGGTACTTCATAATGGTTATATGTCAAAGAGATACAGAATGTTTATCTATAACTTTTTGTGGTTCAAGAATCAACTTTCATTCTTCATCTAATTTTGGAAGTTCTATTTACATTGGCATATTTTTCCCCAAAACCTTTTTTAGGCAAGATACATGAAAAACCTTATGAATGCAAGAAGAAGGAAAATATAACTTCTATACCACTTGTGCAATCCTATGAATAATTATTTAGGGCCATAACAGTTTTGCAGTGTGGAAAAAGTCAGCAAAAAGTCTCGACTTTTTGAAAAAATACCGAATTTTTCCTGAAGCCGACTTTATTGGCCGACTTTTTGCCGAATTTTTCATCCCTGAAAAAGTCGCGATTTTATCCTCGAAGTCCCGAATTTTTTCCGACTTTTTCGAAAAAATCTTGAGTGAGGTAGTTTCTTTAATAATTTTTTAATTTTTTTTGAAAAAATCAGGATTTTTTCCAAAAATGAATATTTTTGTATTTTTTTAGTTTTGCCGACTTTTTCAAAAAATTCCCGACTTTATCGAGTATTTCAACTTTTGGACCCTTGTCGATTTAATCCCGACTTCGACTTTTTCCACATTGCATTTTTGAGCTAATTCTTTATTCTTCTTTTTCTTGAATGAAGATTGCTTATAATGCTATAATCTAAAAAATACCCAATTACCCTCCTCAACTTATCTTTCACTTCAATGTTGTTCCCCTTGTTGTTTTATCATGTTTCATGTCATTTGAAGGTTTTCCATAATAATTTTCAAATTTTCTTTAGTATTTTCCATATGTGACTCTATTTCCTATACTTTGGACTTATCTTACAAAAAGTATGAGATACTAGGAGTTGGATATCCATAAAGGGCCTTAAATGGGGAAATTTTAGTAGATGTGTGATAGGTAGTATGATAGTATCATATTACCATTCTTCCTTGAGGAACCCACTTCATCCATTAAGATTGCTTTTCTAAAGAGTAACATTGTAGATAACCTTAAAACATTTGTTAACTATTTTTGTTTGACCATTTGATTGTGTTTGATATGTAGAACTCATGGCAGCTAGTGTTTCTCCACTCATATTAAATAATTATTTCCAAAAGTTTCTTGTTACTATTACTTTAGGAAAACCATGAAGACGATGAATTTCTTTCATAGACACTTCTACCACTTGGCTTGTTGTTTATGTACTTTGAGCTCTACAAAAAAAATCTACAAATTTGTCTATATAAATGACCACAAAAATGTAATACTTACCTTTATATTTCAGTAACCCTGTAATAAAGTCTATTGATATATCTTCTAGTCTTTGAATATATATGTGGAATGGTTGAAGTAACCCTAGAGATTTTACTATCTCTCTTTTATTTATTATGCAAACCTGACCTTCTCTTACAAAATTTTGAATATCTTTCTTCATTCCTTCCAAAAATATATTTTTTGATCCTTTGAGATGTTTTAAGGAACCTTGTGTCCTACCATCAGAGAGACATGGGACTCCCTAAATATTTTTTTATTCAAATATGCTTGCGTGGATAAAAATATTCTACATTTGCACCAAAGTATATCTCTCTTTCACTCCCAATGCTCCATAGAGTTCATCCCATCCTTTATAAAATTTAGTTTTTGTTTAGTACTATTGTCATTTTTCCATTATGGCAAGCTTCTTCTAGCCACCTAGGAATATAAAATGTAATTAGATATAAATTTGAGGCCTCTTCTATTTTAGAAAGAGCATCATGTACTAAATTTTCCTTACCCTTTTTGCAGATTATCTCAAAATTAAAACTTTGCATTTTTTCTCCTCATTTTTGTTAATCTTCCAATGAAATCCATAGCTTCAAAAAATACTTTATGCTATCATGGTATATCTTGACTTTAAAGTACCTCCCAGTGATATATTATCCCCATTTTTTATTGCATGTAATATTGCTCCCATTTATTTTTCATACATAGATTTCACCAAATATTTTCTTTGAATTCCTTGCTTTTAAAAGCCAATGATATCCCTTATTGTGTTAATGTTACGTAAATTCATTTTCCTAGTGCCTCACACTCTACTATGAATGTTTTACCAAAAGTAAGTGCAACCGATGTTGGTGTAGAAGACATGGCATCCATTAAAAGAGAGAATGCCAAAGTAGCCTCATCATTCCATATAAATGATATTTTCTTCAAGAGATATGTGAGTGGACTTGAAATGCATGCACAATTCTTAACAAATGATCAATAATATCATGTAAGTCTAAAAAATCTTCTAAGAACCTTGATTTTCTTAGGAATAGGTCATTTTGTAATAGCTTGCATCTTTGAGGCTCCAACTTCACTCCTTCCTTTAAAACAATATGAACCAAATACTCGAATTCTTATTTCCCAAAAGCACATTTGGATATTTTTACATAAAAATTATTGTTCTCAATAATTTATATAACTTTTCCACATGTTTAGTGTGGTATTCTCATGATTTAATATAAATATGTGTATTATCAAAGAAAACCAACAAAAATTTTATAAGATGGGAGCAAAAAAAATTGTTCTTAAGTCGAGCCCACCGGACTTCAAACGACGATAAACCATAATTCAAACCAAATTCGCGTTCCAAAATAGCCTGCTGACGTCGGCCAATTTTGTGACGCGAAAACCAAATGAATTCCGCCCTAATATTTTTCGGGTCCGAAGTTGGGCTAGCGTACGGAGGGAGAGTTGTGACGCAAATTTCTTATCAAATTCGCTCTAATCTTTTTCAGGTCCGGATTTCCACTACGCGAGCGGCCCAAACAAAGATCCGCTCCTATCCCTCTGTGACGAAACCATCGTACATGCTGACGTCATCAATCAAAACCCGCCACCCTTTTGACTTTGTAAATAAAACAAATTGCGTCTGCGTCATTTTCATTGTTCCGTGCAGTAGCCAGTCTTCCATGCAACAAAATTCAAAAACCAACTGTTAACACTTGCTGACCGTTACCTTGCTGAAGAGAATTGAAGCCGAGTATTTCAGGGTTCTTCTGTCATAACCAACGCCTGTTTAAACACGTTTCATTTCCCGTAAACAGGTATTTATTCCAATTCCCCGCTAAAATTTGTAAAAAATCCTGGTTTTAGTTTTAATTCTGCACTAAAGTCTGAAAAGAAGTTCAGTTTGGTCTTTTTCGTTCCTAGAACTGCAATTATATTCCCAAAACTGGTAATTGTGCCCCTTTTCCAAAAAAACCTCGAAATTCCATTTCTGAATCCACAAGAACCAGAAATGGAAGTTCCTGTAGCTCTGAATCTCATGCCCATCAATGCCCCTCACAAGGACTTGGATTATTTTCCTTTAGCCGATATGGATTTTCAAATTAAGGACTTGCATCTCAGTCAGAATCCTCTTCGAATATTTTTCTGCTGCAGAGACAATTATTTGAATGGTTCTGACATCTTTGGACTTTGGGAATCAAATATTCCTATGTACCTTCTCCCCTCAGTCCATATTTTTCCTGAGTTAATCCATTATTGCTACGCAAATTATGATCCCAACCAACGAGCAGTTTTATCCCCAAGTCAAAATTTCATTTTCCCAATAACTGCTCAGTCCATAAATGAAATGCTACAATTCCAACCTGGTCAAGCTCTCACTCCCCTGTCCATGGCTGAATTACTTGAGAAATCTACTAAGTTATCCCATGAAGAGTTAAACCGCCTATGCCAAACCTTCATGTTACCAGAGCATCAACCTAAAAACCCTCCCCCTTATGGTTATACTTTCTTTACTAATGAGGGTAGACTTATTTTAAACATGATATCTTCCATAATGGGCTTCAATACTAGTGAGTATGTTGATTAGTTAACCCTAGTATTGTTATCCATTTTTACCCCTGGACAGCCTCCTGCTGTCAAGTACGATTTTGCATCTTATATTGCTGACAAAATCCATGATCAGTTCATGAGATTTGAGAATGAGAGAGTATTTAAGTATTCTTCTGTCATATATCATCTCATGATTTACTTTCAGTCAGAAAATTTCCTTTTTATTTTAAGAAACTTGATGCCAAAGGGAATCCTAGGTCAATCATCTTTTGGTCTGCCATTACTCACAAATCCTCTGATTCTCCTTATTCCTATAATGAGTTTGTCGACCTTTTTGTTCATCCTGCAACTACCTTGTTGACAGGAGTCTCTCCTCCTAGAATTAATAATGAAATCAAGAAAATCCTTCAGCTCTCAAAGCAGTACAAGATAGGTGACTGGTACCTATATCAAAACTACACAGAGATTAGGATATATGGATGTGAATTATGCCCATTCAAACTGCCCAAGTATGTCCCAATGAGACTCTTTGCATTAGAATATTTCAGGCAGATGAATAATTTAGATATAATTCATTTTTTCAATGCAAAGAAAAAGGCTCAACTCAGGATCAAGAGCCAATTAGGTCCCTTCATTTGTAACTCTAGGGAAGCTGGAAAGGAAGCCAAAAGGATTTTAGAAGACTATCTCAGACTACAAAAGAGTTTCTATTGGGTGCCTTATGATCCAAACAACTTTATCTGTGATAGAAGAATGAAAAATAAACTGTCACCATTCATCCATCAAAGAATCCCAGAAATAGAAAAATATGCTAATATGGATGAATGGACAGAAGGGACATTGGTTGAAAAAGATAGTGAGCAGGTCAATGTTGAAAATGTAATGAAAGATCTTGAAAATATACTTAACCTAGAATCTTTTGGACAGGTGCAGGGATCTTCTTCAGCTAGGACTTTACAACAAAATTTGCAGGAGATTAGTACAGTAGCAGTAGAATCTAAAGGAAAATAAAATGAGCCTGATATACAAATAATTGAAAAATTCATAATGACAGAGCAACCAGAGACTTCTAAAGAACAAGGTCAAGGACAAATTCCTCCTACTCAGATCAGTGAGCCAGAAATTTCTATTTAAAAAACTCCTCTGAATATAGAAAAGGGCAAAAAGAGAGAGGTTGAAACAACTACTCCTATTGGTGGCTCTTCTGAATAGCAAGATGTTAAAAGGCAGAAATTAACTCCCCTTCCAGAAGATGAATCATTTCAGGAAATCCCTGACATCCAGGGAAGAGAAGACAGTCAGCAAATAGGTATAGGTAGTGGGACATCCACTAATTTTCAAAAACAGGAAATATAGAGGCAACAAAGTGCAAAAATATCTTCTTTCAAACCTCCAGTAAAAACTGCCTAGGACATCAAAAGAACATTCATCAATATAAAGGACAGGAACGATCCACTTAGGCTTCAAGTGTACAACCAATTTTTGAATATGGCTCTGAAAAATCAAGAAAGATTGATGTCAGCTTATGACATCCAACAGGGTAAGATGTTAATGAGCCATTTCAAGCCTAAGGTGCAGCAGCCTCAGACAGCTGTAGATTACGTTAGGACTAATTTTCAAGTCTTAGCAAAGGATATCCATCCTTTAGATCAAATTGAGCTACACAAGCAAACAGGTGAGATGATTTATTCTACTCTAACAGATAAATCAATGATGACCGAAAGTTGCAGGATTCTTTGGATAATACTAATACATAGTTGCAGCTTGAAAAGGCCTCCTCCCAGGCTAAAGATAATAGAATCAAAACTTTAGAGGAAATAATCATTGGTTTGGGTCATAATCCTAAAGATGTGAAAGGTATTGAAGCTTTGATCAAGAGAAAAGATGATGATATTGAAGCTCTAAGAAAACAATTAAAGTTATCGGCCTCAAGACATCCACAGACTGCAGAAATCATCAAACAAAATTCTGAGGAAGAACTAATGGATTTGCTCTTAAAATTGAATGAGAAACTTACTGCAACTGAAAAAGAGCTTGAGAATGCATTAAAATATAAGCAGGCAAATATTCCAATATCTACAGCAGGAGCAGTGACAGGTACAGCAACAACAGTTCAGCCAGCAGAATTGTCACAGAGCAACACTGCAAATTTGAACACTGATGAATTAACAAATTCAATGGAAGATATGAAACTTCAGGCCATAGAGCTTCACAAAACAAAGGAACAATTGGCCACTCTAGAACATAAATATGATCTTTCAAAAATGAGTGTTGCTAATAAAACAAGAGAAGTGAACAAATTAGAAAAAACAGTCAAAGCATTGGAAAAGGATCTCACATTGGAGAAACCTTTAAAAGAAATAAATGATATTCTTTGGGATAATATCATTCAATCAATAAAGGATGTTTGGTCTTCAATTCAAATAATGGATGAACAGAATAACTTAGTTAAATTGGCTCTGGATGAGATTGAGAGATCAAGACAAGAGTTGGGAAATATGCCAGAAGAGGCCAATAGACTTATACATTTTCTGAATACTCAGACTAAGAATCAACTTGCAGAAATTGGTATTCATGATAGGACCGGAAGAATTCTGGAAATAAAGAGAGTTTTTACTAAAAGAACTCTGGTACATAATTTAGAACGAAGGTGCTCAGATATGCAAGAAGAAATCATTGCCTTTAGAGAAAGATTGAATATTTTGTTAAATAGAGGATTGCCCAGTCCTATAGTTGCAGAAGATAAGCTAATGGACCTTGATAGTTATGTTGAAAAATTGGACAAATATGCTGATAATCAAGCTAGTTCTTCAACCAGTTCATCAACAACAGCATTTCCTACATGGAAAAACCTTCATGACAGATTGGATAATTTATTTTATCGTGAGCATGAAGTAAATCATTTGTTCCCAAATCAGCCTAATTTCTTTAGATATACTGAGGCTGATGAAACACTAAGAAAGTTGCAAAGGACCAGAGTGCCAGAAGTTCAATGGTGGGAAGAAATGATGGAACTTTTGTAAAAAATTATCCTTACATAAATTTTTGCCTATTTACGACAGTATATCATGATAAAAAGGATAAAAGGATGAACAAAGGTCAAAGATTCTCAGAGCAGTTAAAGAGTATCAGTGAAACGAAATAATCAACATAGAATTACTGAAGAGGACAGCAGCAAGCCAAGATATAGGGCCTGCCTCCAGCACATTATTCTTATCTACGAGACCATTTGTCTCTATATTGTTGTAAAATACTTATTAGTTATCCTAGATAATATCTCAGTTTGTTATGAGATATTTTGTATGATTTTTTGTATAAATACTCCATCAATTGGAGTAGTAAGTGTGGATTCATATACTTTGTAGTAACATTGACTTTTTCGGAATAAAGTGCTGTTGGAGAAATTTCTTTGTGGCTTGTGGGATGATGAATTGATTCTAGAGACTTTTTACAGGATTCATGTGTCTGTAAAATAGCATTTTTCATGGACTGTTTTACTTCATATAATATATTCAAAACAACGTTTTTTCTCTTGTGATAAAAAAATGATTAATGTTTATCACTCTACCTTCAAAACTAGCGATGCTGATCTATGTTGTTGGTTTATTGATATGGTCTGATGGACTTTTTATATTTTGGACATATCACACTCCTCACATGATTAGCGTTTTTCTCTGTTCAAGGATTTTGGGTACTTTAATTTGTATTTGGAATAATGGACGTCGGTACTCTATCTGTTGCTTTACTATTCTACATATTGCTATTTCACTTTCTTATAGATGCCTCGGGCATATTTGGATGCTTTCTCAAATTGTCGATAATCTCCATGTGGACCGTTACTGGGTTTTATATCAAGTCCATGTATGTGACATGGGGTATTTTTCTATCACTGTCTGGGGTGGGACTTCCACTTTTATGGATGGATATTTGGGTTCCAATCTTCAGATGTGAAAATGTAATAACTTCATGGACTGTTTTACTTCATATAATATATTGAAAACAACGGTTTTTCTCTTGTGAAAAAAAAATGATTAATGTTTATCACTCTGCCTTCAAAACTAGCGATGCTGGTCTATGTTGCTGGTTTATTGATATGGTCTGATGGTCTTTTTATATTTTGGACATATCACACTCCTCACATGATTAGCGTTTTTCTCTGTTGCAGGGTTTTGGGTACTTTAATTTGTATTTGGAACAATGGACGTCGGTACTCTATATGTTGCTTTACTATTCTACATACTGCTATTTCACTTTCTTATAGATGCCTTGGGCATATTTGGATGCTTTCTCAGATTGTCGATAATCTCCATGTGGACCGTTACTGGGTTTTATATCAAGTCTTTGTATGTGACATGGGGTATTTTTCTATCATTGTCTGGGGTGGGACTTCCACTTTTCTGGATGGATATTTGGGTTCCAATCTTAAGATGTGAAAATGTAATGACTTCATGGACTGTTTTACTTCATACAATATATTCAAAACATCGTTTTTTCTCTTGTGAAAAAAAAATGATTAATGTTTATCACTCTGCCTTCAAAACTAGAGATGCTGGTCTATGTTGCTGGTTTATTGATATGGTCTGATGGTCTTTTTATATTTTGGACATATCACACTCCTCACATGATTAGCGTTTTTCTCTGTTCAAGGATTTTGGGTACTTTAATTTGTATTTGGAACAATGGACGTCGGTACTCTATCTTTTGTTTTACTATTCTACATACTGCTATTTCACTTTCTTATAGATGCCTCGGGCATATTTGGATGCTTTCTCAGATTTGTCGATAATCTCCATGTGGACCGTTACTGGGTTTTATATCAAGTCCCTGTATGTGACATGGGGTATTTTTCTATCACCGTCTGGGGTGGGACTTCCACTTTTCTGGATGGATATTTTGGTTCCAATATTCAGATGTGAAAATGTAATGACTTCATGGACTGTTTTACTTCATATAATATATTAAAAACAGCGTTTTTCCTCTTTTAAAGTTTCATTTTTTTTTTTTAAATTTAACCTGTCGTCGCTATACCGACGCCTTGTAAGTGTCGGCATAGTGACAGATTAGAAACGTCGGAAGCGCGACAGTATAAAAACGTCGGACGAGTGACGTTCAAAACGTCGGACCACATTTCGTCGGAATTGTGACAGTTTACAAACGTCAGAAGAGCGACATCCAAAACGTCAGACCACATTTCGTCAGAATTGTGGCAGTTTACAACCGTCGGAAGAGCGACGTCCAAAACCGGACCACACTGTGTCGGAATTGCGACAGTTTACAAATTTCAGAAGAGTGACGTTCAAAACGTCGAACCACATTTCATTGTAATTGTGATAGTTTACAGACGTTGGAAGAGCGATGTTCAAAACGTCGGACCACATTTCGTCGGAAGTGCGATAGTTTACAAAGGTCGGAAGTGCGACGGATTGGGAAACGTCGAAAGAGTGACGCTTGTTTGGAAGCGACAGAAAAAGTGTCGATAGTGCGACTCTTTTTAATTGCGTCGAAACTGCAACGGTATGGTAAACCACATTTTTCCCGCCCTCGAACTGTCGCTCTTGCGACGACTATATGTCGGAATAGCGACGAATTGGCCGTCGGAATTTCTGCCAAATTTTCTAGTGTGACCTGCAAAAATCAAACAATTTGTTAATAAAACAGAGGTCTGCAAGAAGGGATAATTGCTTTGATGAATTGGGAAGACCTATGAAATGAATTTTGATTTTGGAGGTTTAACTTTGTTGGCACTGAGTAATTGAGTGTAAAAATTCGGGATTCTGAGCATTGGTAAAAGAATTTGAATCTTTCAAAGGGTTTCTACAACAAATACACTCTTTGAAGGTAATTAAGGTCTTTCTGTAGAGAAATAGGCTTCACAAAGTTTAATATTGACATAAATAGCTCTTTTTGATGACGAGAAGGTCACTTTCTTGAGGAATACCTATTTTTGCAGGTATTAGGTCTCGAAACAGGGTTTCTGAGGCGTCAAACAGGCTTTTCTAATGGCTATTGAAGGTTTTTTGGAGGTTGATTGGACGCTTATAGTGTTCTTGGCAACAATTTCAATGGATTTTAGGTTCTTTGAGTGTCAAAATGGTGTAATGGCACTTGATTTTTGAGTCGGAAAAGCTTTGAAAAGGGACAGATAATGCAAAAATGGGTTCAACTGCATGCAATATGAAGTTTTTATAATTTTTTAGGCTTAAAACAATATCGGCATTGAACGAATGTCATATCTAAAGCAGAGGCGGTTTGGAGCTTGAGGCAAAAAACCATAGGTGGTTATCACACTGGTTATAAGTGGTAAATGGTTTGGGATGGATCGAAAACGATCCAGTAGGAATTTTCAACGTGGAGGAGAGATAAAAGTGTGAAACCGCCCATTTTGTGCCGCTTTCGCGTTTGGATGATCGTGCATATTTTCCACGTGATTTGGAATGTCAACCGTCGGATCTGAGAGTTGAACGCGAACAGTCCAGATTAGTTTGGGAGTTGCATTGGAATGATAGGTGGGACCGAGGTTTATTTATGCGTGCAATGGCTTTTGACTTTATAAATAGAAATTGGTTTAATTCAAAAACTTGGGTTATACGATGTGGGGAAGGGAAAGGTTTATTGTTATATGGCAAATATAATTTTTTAATTTAAAACATTTATGAACTATTTCAAATAAAAACATATGCGGGCAGGCTTATTATATATTATATAGTTTTATCAAATGCACTACACACTTGTTTAAACTACATGGGGCGGGATATTTATTTAAGGATAGGCTTAGACCAATGGGTAATTGGGTGGGGTATTATATATTTGCGCACATGGGGATATTTAACTTCGGTCTAAACTTAAAATGATGGGTTTTGGATTTTATTTTAATATGAGGGTATTAATATATACGGGAGGGTGCAGTTAGGGATTTAATATAATAAGTTAGGTGTTAATATGAAAAATGAATAGTAAAATGAAACAAAACACATATTATCTCTAAGTAAAGTATAAAAATAAAGCATTGTTCATCTTTTATATTACTTCACTAATACTTAGGATAAATGTAATTTTGAGGGTTTTATGAATGATTTTAAAAGGAATGAAGTTAATTATTTTAGGGTTACAATTTTACTAAGTAAGAATGTGTTTTACTTAGGAAAAAGGGGTGTTGATGTATGAATGAAGGGTAAATGCTCAGAAATGTGGATTTAATGCAGGGACTCAATATTTTTAACTAAACAGTCATCGAGCCTTGGGCCCGGTCCCAACAAAAGTCAGAGAAATGCTCTGAGCCTTTTTCACTGATAGTTTAGAATACTGAACACTTGCAGGGGAGGGGAAATTAGTGATTTTTGCGTGATGATGCTTTATAAATGCTTTCTCAACTTCTTTCTGCCTACCCATGTTTATTTCTAACATTTTTTCTTCATTTTATAGGTGCATTTAGGCTTTCAACCTTAAAACATTTTTCTTTCAAAGCATAAAACTATCTAAGTCTAACTTATTTCATGTGAGGGCTCAGATTAAACTATTGAGCTCCTCATTATTCTCTACCTATCTACTGATTTGTCAAGTTTAAACTATTTGACAAATCTTTATTCACTATCTAAAACATGAAATTGAAAACATGAAAAGTTAACATTAAACTGTTTAACTGATCATGGATTATGGCATTTATTGACACTCTGCACATAATCATTATTCTTTGCAGTAAAAGTAAAAGTAGTGGCATTTGATCTTGCTCATTTTCAGGTCTTATTTTCATCTCTTTTTTATTTTGGGGTCTATATTTTTCTAAGTCCTTTGATCTTTCTTTTAGGACTTTTTACCCTCTTTTTTGGCTTTTTTATTATTTTTCATTTTTTCAAAATATGGGAAAACAAATTGCAGAAAGCAAGGTATGTACATATTTACAAGACTATCAAAGTCAATTCAAAATTTATGAATCTTATATTTATAGGACCCTAAAAATGGCTTCACATGGGGATGGCATATCCTTGTGAGATGTCAAGAACACCGTCGACTAGTAGCCTGATCCTTTGAGCCAATCCCAAACATGCATTTTCTTTGTTATAAAATCTTTATGACTGAAACTCTTGAACTGAATTTACACCTTTTTCTGCAAACTGAAATCCGATATGAGACTAAAAGGTGTTGAAACCTTCAAACTAAACTACTAAATCATCAATATCTTAGGGCATTTTCTTTGGCTTCAAATCTTAATGAATTATTTCAAAACTAGCTGAAAACTGAAAACTGAAAAGATGCTCAGAATTCTGAGCTTATTTGCACTCATCTACCTACTCTAATCTACTAATAATCTTATTGAATCAGGTAATACAAAAATTCCAATGAAGCCAGTCAAGTAGTTGTCGAATTGAATGGATAATTTGACTACCTGTCATCAAACTTGGAAGCATAACTTGATCATGTGTCTTCATAATCAAAGATATGATGTGTAATGTAAATTGTTGATATATTTGATCCTCATAGATAAAACATGTTTGCAGACTTGAGCTAAAAATAGTCTTCATATAATTTGATATAGGATCATCAAAAGCATAATGTATGATTTGTGCTTCAAGGCTTTCAATGACCAATTGATTAACTGTATTCTTATTATTAAACCCTGAAACTATTTCTTCAGTCTTGTGCTTGAAAGAATAATCATCCTGAATCTGCAAGTCAAGAGGTATTACAGTTTCCTCTTGCTTTGGAGAAGGAAGATTTTCCAAGAATTCTTTAGGATCTCGGAAATTATAAGGCTGAATTTTAGAATGCAAAAGTTTAATTCCATTTTCATATTTTTCAAAAACTAACTCAAGAACACATATTTTAAGTTTAGGAGAATATTTTCTAGATTTCAAAAGAAGAAAGACAGCTTTTAGAAAATCCTCATCAAGCTGAAATTTTAATAACCCATCCCTGAATTCATTGAAAATCTCATGAGATGAAAGGCTTGCCATAGACCCTGTCATCTTGTATCACCATTAATGATTGGGAATATGGATTTTTTTTTTGGTTATGGTGTTTCTTCTGAAATTTGAAGTTCTGGATCTTAGACAATGGAGTCGCCAGGTGGATGATTGTATGTCTGATCACTATCCACCATCATGATTGTATGTCTGATCACTATCCCCAGTATGGTCGCCATTATGTTATCACTCAGTAATTTCTCCAAGTTCAAGAGAGAACTCACCGAGGTAACTATAAACCTACTTCAAACTCTAGGATCTAGCCTTCCTAGGGTTCAGAGAGGGCTCTCTCTTTAAAGTTTAACTTTGTTTTAATTTGTGAATATTAGGCTAGCTATGAAAGTGTAGTTTTGGTTTTGATTTGATATATTTGGTGGGAAAAAACACTTGAAAGGATGGATAGTGGGAAATCTATTTGTCCATTGGGCTATGGAGTCAAAATCAAGTAAACAAGACTAGGATCAAGGGCAAAAAGGTCAAATGTCTTCAGGGCAAGATAGATAAACCTTGGAGATCTTGGAAAGTTGTTTTGTGAGGTGGTATGATCGGGATAAAGGACACTTAAGAATCCTTAAATCCAGAAAAGGGAAGTAGTAGGAGAGGTCAAATGAGAGAGGGAGCAATTAATAATTCCCCACACTGGAAATCAGAGGAAAACATATAAATGATAACTAGTTAAAAACAAGGTGGTATTAACATGTCTTGTAGTAATACTCCTAGTTATACATCAGATTTAGCATAAACATAAATGGATGCATGTAACATAGAAAATAAATAGTGACACGTGAAGAAAATACTTCACTCCAAGTAGCTCATCATAAGGATCCTGAAGTATGATGCCCATTTGCTTTGATCCAGCCTGCTGCTTGAAGTTTTGACACACAAAAGCTTTAAATTCCAAGAAGAAATGACTATAACAATCCCAGTAATTTTATTCCACCAAAATAATTCAAAGAGCGAAGTATTTATATAAATTCTAAACTAGAATATCTTGAAAAAATATCAAGATTGGTTTACAAATATCTCCTACTGTTTTACATAAATAGAACTTAAGTAAAGGACACTAAAAAATAATGCATCTATTTGGCACTAGTTTTTATGGATAGGTGATGAAAAAGAGGATAATTCGAATTTGATCTCAACTCTTAGTTGATGATGAGGCATCCAAGTCACTAACTATCTCCTTTCTTTGTGCATTCTACTCTAACAATTCTGAAAACTTGGGGTCCAATGATACCTTTGAATTTCTCAATCCGAAATATATATGTAAAATGTGAAAGAGGTTATTGTAGATAAATATTTTTCTGAGATAAACCTCTCTCAGTTCCCTAAATTATGCTCCAGTTGTTCACAATAGGCTCTGCAAAAAGATGTGTAAAACAGAGCTTTGCATAGTCTGAAACAATAGGCTATAAATATGTCCATGTATCTCTCATTCTATAATACCTGTGAAAAAAGTGAGATAGGTTTTCGTAGATAGGTCTCTTAGAAACAAAAATCTCCTTCAGTTTTGTAATATGAATTTTTTATTGGCCACAATATTATCTGCAAAATTATTACTTAACGGGAATTTTCTGTAAAAGGTTCTTTCAAATATTGTTTAATATTTCCAACCCATAATCATTGTTAGAAAAGTGAGAGAGGTTTTTGTAGTTGAACATCTTAGGAACATAAAACTCCTTTAGTTTTTCAAAATTCATCTTGGATTGGTCACAATAGTTTATGCAAAACAATGACTTTAAATAGGAAATTTCTGCAAAAATGTCCCTTCTTGCTTTGTTTTCATCTTTTAACCTTACTGTTTTTTTAACTGTTTTTACTTTCACTTTGGATAAACTTCATTGTTTTTGAAAGAATTTTCATCTTTATATACCATTTACTACCTCTATTTTTAATTTTACTATTTTACCTTGACTGCTATGTAACTTTTTTTTAACCTTTATTCTGACTGTCATCTGATACACTTTAACTTTGATGCTCTTTGACTATTCTATTTTCACTGTCACTATGAATTCTTATTTTAATTTGAGATTTAACCTTTACTGTGAGTTCTTCCTTTTACCCTGACTATTATGAAAGCCCTGTTTTAATCTTTACATTAAAATGCTCTTTTATCTTTCTCAAGATTATTGTTCTTTAACTCTGATGCCTGGAATATTTTAAGGAAAATCCTTTGAATTCATTTCCTTGTAAGTTCTTGGAGTAAAACATATCTTTAACTAGTATTTAGATTGTTTTATCCAAATTCTCCTTTTGCTAATGACCTGCAAAAATCAAACAATTTTTTAATGAAACAGAGGTCTGCAAGAAGGGATAATGGCTTTGATGAAATGGAAAGACCTGTGAAATGAATTTTGACTTTGGAGGTTTAACTTTGTTGGCACTGAGTAATTGAGTGTAACAATTCGGGATTTTGAGCATTAGTAAAAGAATTTGAATCTTTCAAATGGTTTCTACAATAAATACACTGTTTGAAGGTAATTAAGGTCTTTTTGTAGAGAAATAGGCTTCACAAAGTTTAATATTGACAGAAATATCTCTTTTTGATGATGAGAAGGTTACTTTCTTGAGGAATACCTATTTTCGCAGGTATTAGGTGTTGAAATAGGGTATCTGAGGTCTCAGAAAGGCTTTTATGATGGCTATTGAAGGTTTTTTGGAGGTCGATTGGACGCTTCCAGTGTTCTTGGCAACAATTTCAATGGATTTTAGGTTCTTTGAGTGTGAAAATGGTGTAATGGCGCTTGATTTTTGAGTCAGAAGCTTTGAAAAGGGACAGATAATGCATAAAATGGTTCAACTGCATGCAATATGAATTTTTTATAATGTTTTAGGCTTAAAACAGTATCGACATTGAACACATTTCATATTAGAGCAGAGGCGGTTTAGAGCATGATGCAGAAAACCATAGGCGGTTATTGCACTGGTTATAAGTGGTAAGTGGTTTGGGATGAATCGAATGCGATCCAGTAGGAATTTGCTGCGTGGAGGAGAGATAAAAGTGTGAAACCGCCCATTTCGCGCAGCTTTGGCATTTGGATGATCGCGCATGTTTTCCACGTGATTTGGGATGTCAACCGTCAGATCTGAGAGTTGAACGCGAACGGTCCAGATTAGTTTGGGAGTTGCGTTGGAATGATAGGTGGGACCGAGGTTTATTATATGTGCGCAATGAGTTTTGACTTTATAAATAGACATTGGTTTAATTCAAAAACTTGGGTTATACGATGGGGAAGGGAAAGGTTTATTGTTATATGGCGAATATAATTTTTTAATTTAAAACATTTATAAAATGTTTCAAATAAAAACATATGCGGGCAGGCTTATTATATATTATATAGTTTTATCAAATGCACTACACACTTTTTTAAACTACATGAGGCGGGATATTTATTTAAGGATAGGTTTAGACCAAAGGGTAACTGGGTGGGGTATTATATATTTGCGCACATGGAGATATTTAACTTCGGTCTAAACTTAAAATAATGGGTTTTGGATTTTATTTTAATATAAGGGCATTAATATATACGGGAGGGTGTAGTTAGGGATTTAATATAATAAGTTAGGTGTTAATATGAAAAAAGAATAGTAAAAGGAAACAAAACATATATTATCTCTAAGTAAAGTATAAAAATAAAGCATTGCTCATCTTTTATATTACTTCACTAATACTTAGGATAGATGTAATTTTGAGGGTTTTATGAATGATTTTAAAAGGAATGAAGTTAATTATTTTAGGGTTACAATTTTACTAAGTAAGAATGTGTTTTACTTAGGAAAAAGGGGTTTTGATGTATGAATGAAGGGTAAATGCTTAGAAATGTGGATTTAATGCAGGGACTCAATATTTTTAACTAAGTAGTCATCGAGCCTTGGGTCTGGTCCCAACAAAAGTCAAAGAAATGCTCTGAGCCTTTTTTACTGATAGTTTAGAATACTGAACACTTGTCGGGGAGGGGAAATTAGTGATTTTTTCCTGATGATGCTTTATTACATGCTTGCTCAACTGCTTTCTGCCTACCCGTGTTTATTTCTAACATTTTTTCTTCATTTTGTAGGTGCATTTAGGCTTGCAACCTTAAAACATTTTCTTTCAAAGCATAAAACTATCTAAGTCTAACAATGTTACCGATGAAATGGGAACTATTACCTCAAAACGGGAACTCTAGCCCAAAAAGACTATAAAAAAAATGAAAAAACGCCCCAAAAACAAAATATGTGTATTCTAAAACGCATTTTTTTTTTCTCAAGGTCAAATTTCACCGTTTTATAAAATTATGCTAAAAACGAAATTGTTTCTTGAAAAAATGATTGAAAAAACACCCTCAAAACAAAACGAGTTGATGCTGGAATAACAAAAAAAAACATTGTGTCACACTTTTGACACATTGTAACAATGGAATTAAAAACAACATATTAGGACATTGAAAAATCGTAAAATTCTAAATTTTTTGATAGATGATATTAAATATAAACAAAATCATGTGTGAAGGGCTTATCATTTCGAACAATTTTTATCCATGTTGTTAAACAGAAAATATCTTGACTTTAAACAACCCTAAAATAGTAATTATTTTCAACCATAACATTAAAGATAAAATTTTGTAGGGCATAAAAACCTTAATGAAAAGTTGTAAATCTCAAATTTTTAAATCTTAAGTTTTCAAGATACTTGAACCATGAATTTATGGAGAAATTATATGACTTAAACAATTTTTAAAAATGAACAAGTAAATCAAAAATATATTATTCATATATTTGTTTGTTTATATATAAAAACATATTTTTTAATTTTTTATATTGTTTTTCTATATTTTAAATTATAATTGTTTTAGTTTTAAGAAAATTAAAATTAAAAATTAAAATCTTCTCTTATATATGTTTGTTAAAATATATATATATATATATATATATATATATTAATATTTGTTTGTTTATTTTTTAAAACATAATTTTTAATTTGTTTTTATTGTTTTTTTATACTTTAAAATTTTAATGAATAGTTTTTTTTAACTTTTTTTTCTTTTTATTTTTTTTTTAAATTTAAATTTTTTAAATAGTTTGTGTTTGAAAAAAATTAAATAAAAAAGGCTGAGCAGCCCTCTACGGCGCCGGCTGCACGGCCTATGGACCCCGGCTGGGCGGAGGGCGATTCCGAGAATCACCCCCGGCTGGCCAAAGGGTGATTCTCGGAATCGCCCTCCGCCCAACCGAGGGTGATTCTCGGAATCACCCTCCTGCCAACCGGGGTTGATTTTCAAAATCGCCCTCCATCCAGCTGGGGGTGATTCTCGAAATCGCCCTCCGCCCAGCAGGCGATGATTCTCAGAATTGCCCTTCGCCTAACCGGGGGTGATTCTCAGAATCGCCCTCTACCTAGCTAGGAGCCGGAGGCAGGTCGAGCGGCGCCATCGAGGGGTGACCAACCTGCCTCCGGCCCCCGGCTGGGCGAAGGCAGGCTCTGTTGATTAGCGGTTGTCATTGATGTCAATCCAAGCAGCACTAGGAGCTAACCCAATATTGCATGGTAATTTTTACCTACGAAAATAATATATTATGGGTCAATAATGATTTTTATGGTTTCTACTTATCGAGATGTTTCCGTTGATATATGGCATGCCATGTAATTCTTCACGGTTTGAGAGATATTCATGTTTGAAGTTTGTACCCCCAATTAGTGGGCTAAAACCCCATGGGGTTGGGGCATGGGTCATTGAAAAGTCATAATTATTTTTTTTTAAGCTCCTAAAATCCCTTTCACATTCACTTGTTGAAGCCCCTCTCAACTTAAGCATTCATATAAATTGTGATCTTCATTTCCTCCTTATGCAAGGGATTCAGCCATCTGAAACAGGTCATCGTGGAATTTTCGCTCTAACTTTTTTTCTACGAAGGTTCAGAAGCTAAAAATTTTATGAGACGGAGCCGAAATCCTGAGGAAGCTGCAGTAAAAATTTCAGATCAAGGTGCGCAATATTTTGGAGATATGATCTGTGGAATTCAGGCTTTTTGCAGGCTCCTGAAATTCATCTCAAATAAGTGACCTTGGTAAAATCGTCATAACTCTCTCTCTGAGTATCGGATTGGAATGCCATAAAAAGTGGCAGATAGTGCATTGTCTTTGGTTTTTTCTCTATCAATTTCAGAGCCAAATTAAGAAACAAGGACACGTGGCACACCGTACAAGTGCGCTCTGCTGAAACAGTCCATAATTAGGGCATTGTGAGAAATTTGATATAACTCTCTCTTGAAGAATCCAAATTGGGTCAGACCTGTGGCATTGGAAAGAAAACTCAGAGGACTACTACAGGATTGAAAATCAGATATTAATGATCTTAAATAACAAAGATACACCAGATTCAATATCGAGCTCCTAGAAGGCAAGAAAAAACTAGATCATGTGTTTTCAACGATTGCAAAGGACCAGACTTTCTACGACAGAAAAGAAAAGAAAGGTGCAGCAGAGGGTAGCATGACAAGAGCAGCAACCAAGGTGCATAATAGCAGCAATAAGTTCATCATATGAAGTCTTCAAGTGGGCAACACTGCATAAGGTATCATTGTATTTAGTCATTGTAAATACATTATTGTACAAATTGTACTAGTGTCTATCTGCCAAGGGTTGAAGAGGCAGTGTTGGGAGGTCTAGGATCATCATTAGGTGGTTGTGTCAAAGTTGGGGTTATGGTCTAGTATATATTCTTCTTCAGCATCATTCTATATCATTGTAAAGTGGAGTCCATTCTTCTTTTATTCTACTATAGGGTTGTAGGGTGGTGTTAGGGTGAGTTGTAGCTCATTGGGTGTTGGGGCATCCATTCAGTTGACTACTGAAGAATCTTGGGCATTGGAGCGTCCATCTAGTGGGAGCTAGAGAAGAATTATTTTCTATATTCTAGGAAGTTGGAGCTTTATTTTCAATTGGAGTTGAATATTAAAGAATTATTAGAAAAGCATTAGGTGGTTTTTGTCCCGAAGTGGGTTTCCACCTTAAAAACTGTGTGCATTTGTATTCCTCTTGTTTGCTGCTATCATTGCACAAACACTGATAATAATTGAAGATTAACTAAGGCTCTAATTGAAAGGAATATTGATTCACCCCCACCCTCTCATTATTTCCAATAGGCTCGGCATCCCTCGATGGCGCCACCTAACTGGCCTTCAGCCCCCGGCTGGGCGGAGGGAGATTCTCGGAATCACCCTCCGCCGGGCTGGGGGCCAGAGGCTGGCTAGGTGGCACCGTTGAGGGCAACCCAGCCTGCCTTCGACCCCCATCTAGGCGGAGGGTGATTTCTAAAATCGCCCTCCACCCAGCCGCGGGTCGGAGGTAGGCTAGGCAACCCTCGATGGCACCACCCGGCTCATCTCTAGCCCCCGGCTGGGCAGAGGGAGATTTCAAGAATCACCCCCGGTTGGGCGAAGGGTAATTTCGATAATCACCCCCCGCTGGGCGGCGGGCGATTCCGAGAATCACCCTCCGAAATTGACCTCCGCCCAGTGAGGGGTGATTCTCGGAATCGCCCTCCGCCCAACAGAGGGTAATTCTTGGAATTGCCCTCCACCCAGCCAGGGGTGATTCTCAAAATCGCCCTCCGCCCAGTCGGGGGTGATTCTCGGAATCGCTCTCCACCCAGCTGGGGGTGATTCTCGGAATTTCCCTCCACCCAGCCGGGGGTGATTCTCGGAATCGCCCTCCGCCCAGCCAGGGGCCGGAGGCTGGCCGAGTAGCACTGTCGAGGGCTGCCCAGCCTGCCTCCACCCAGCCTGGGGCTAGAGGCAGGTTGGGAAGCCCTCGATTGTGCCACCCGGCCAACCTCTAGCCCCCGGCTGGGCGGACGGTGATTCCAAGAATCTTCCTCTACCTAAATGGGGGCCAAAGGCCAGCCAAGTGGCACCATCGAGGGCTACCCAGCCGGGGGCCAGAGGCAGGTTGGGTAGCCCTCGACGACACTGCTCGGCCTGCCTCCGACCCCTGACTGGGCGGAGGGTGATTTCGAGAATCACCCCTGGCTGGGCAGAGGGTGATTCCGAGAATCACCCCCGGATGGGCACAGGGTGATTCCGAGAATCACCCCCGGCTCGACGGAGGTCATCCGAGTGGCGTCATTGAGGGCTGCCTAGCCTGCCTCTGGCCCCCGGCTGGGCGGAGGGCGATTCTTGGAACTGCCCTCCGCCCAGCTGGGGGCTAGAGGGAGGCCAGGCGACGCTGTCAAATGAAGAAGATTAGGTTTTGGATCTATTTTCAGGTTCAGGTAAGTTTTATTATTCAAATTTAAATTTAATATTTTATTTTTTACTTTTTATGTCTTTATACTAATTTTCTTACTTATTTCTTTTGTACTTGATGATTAGGTACAACACTATCATGTTGCCTACCAAAAGGAAGAAATTGCATTGCCATTAAGAAAGACCCAGTGCAATGCAAATTTATTCAACAAATAATTAACGTTCTTGAATTCCTTCCAGATGCGAAGCAAGAAGTTGGTTTGAGGAAAGGGGATTTTAATGAATCGCGTGTGGCAAAAAAAGCAAAGGAACCTCAACCACCATTATATGGAATGATTGGAAAGGGACACTTTGGAATATTTGCAGACATGAAAGATCCATTAGAAGAAGACAATGACCAAAATAAAGTAGAAAATGTTGCAGAAGAAGCCATCAATGATGTTCTAGATGATGTTGAACATGTATTAGTTGATATTGTTGAGGATATTTAAGTTATGCTTGCAAACAAAGCTCATTTTTTAGATCTATTAATCAGTTTTACTTGTAATGTTTAGACTTTGATATTTTATGAGCAGAATCCTTATTTTTTGCAAAAAAACATGTGATTACTATTATTTTTTGACATAAAATTCAATAAAGATGTTATTTTATTATGTTTTTCTATTAAGATTTTCCCAAAAATTAGTTTATTTAACATGTTTTTTTTAACAAAAAGTCTCTAAAAGTGTATTTTTTTCATTCTATTTGTACGGAAAATTTGTATTTTTTTGTCATATCGTTCAAAATATTGGTTTTTTAGTGACAATTATTTGATGTGCATTGAAAAATTAATTAGAAATACATAAAATTGTAGAAAATATAAACTTTATAATATTGACTCTTTTTTCATTTTTTATCTATGTGAAAAAGTGAAGATATCATTACAAATTTTTTTTTTTTTTTAATTATTTTTTCCTTTTTAAAACACTTACATAAATGCACTTTAAAATAAACATCTCATGGAAGAAGAAGACATTAGAAAATGTATAGTGTCAAAATCAATTATCTAAAAAAATGTTGGTGATGATACGCCACCACTATTCAAAATCAATATAAAAAGCATCACAGAAAAAAAAAAAAAAAAAAAAAAAAAATTAAAGTGCCAAAAACATGCTCAAAAATTTTTTTGATTCTGCATCACCACTTTTCAAAATCAGGTGTTTTTCTTGCTACGTCAAAAAGTAGGTACCAGTGCAGTTACCTATTTCATCGATAACAGTGTTGTCTATCTCATTTCATCCGAGGACTCAGATTAAACTGTTGAGCTCCTCATTATTCTCTACCTATCTACTGATTTGTCAAGTTTAAACTGTTTGAAAAATATTTATTCACTATCTAAAACATGAAATTGAAAACATGAAAAGTTAAGATTAAACTGTTTAACTGATCATGGATTATGGCATTTATTGACACTCTGCACATATCATTATTCTTTACAGTAAAGGTAAAAGTAGTGGCATTTGATCTTGCTCACTTTCAGGTCTTATTTTCATCTCTTTTTTCTTTTGGGGTCTATATTTTTCTAAGTCCTTTGATCTTTCTTTTAGGACTTTTTACCCTCTTTTTTGACTTTTTTATTATTTTTCATTTTTTCAAAATATGAGAAAACAACTTGCAGAAAGCAAGGTATGTACATATTTACAAGACTATCAAAGTCAATTCAAAAATTATGAATCCTATATTTATAGGACCCTAACAGATTCCATGGAGGTGGAAAATTGAGCTCAATATCCTTGTTGAAATAGCTTCTAAACTCCTCGGAAAAGCTTTTGATTTCTTAACATTTTTCATATTGTAGAAATCAGACTGTTTTTTCCTTTAATGGAAATTACCTCCATGATAAAATAATTTCTATCATTAATATTCAAGATCTTCAAGTTATCTTTTGATTGGTTGTTGACAAATTTTATTACATCCTCAACTACCTCTACCTTTTTCCCTAGATGATCCCATATGTTTTTTATCTTCAAACTCAAATTTCTCTCTTAATATTCGATGCCATTCAAAATGGTAGAATGATATTTAAATTTATTTATCATGGATTGGATTTGGTCTCAAATACAATGCCTTATACCTGATAATAACTTTCTAGCATCTAATTTATGACCCAATATTTTTTTTATTCCTTCATGAGCAATATTTAATTCTGATATCCGTTTATCCTTGTAGGAAAACATGGAATGATGTTGGTTTATGATGTCATTTCTTTTATCCAACAATTCTTGAAATTTTACAACTTTAGTGACCTATTTGATATGCTCTTTGTAATTGAGCCAACTGCATATTAAGTTTGATGAGTTGTTCTTGATCAGATCCTACTTTTATAAATTTAACTTTGGGGACAAATGTTTTTCTTTTTAATTTCATAAAAAGTTGTTGTTGCTTCATCTTCAAGGAATTTGATAGTTCTCTCTTGTTTAACATTTGCTTCAGTGAGAATTTTCACTTGGTTTTTGAGATGAGTATTTTCTTTCTCTACCTATGTCAACTCTCTTCTTTAACGATCTTAGTAATTGGAATATTAAGATTTCCTTTAAGCATTTGAACTTCATTGTATCTCTTTCAATATGTTAGTTATGGATTCTCTATCTTGTTTAGGCATAATCATGGAAGTATTTTGTTGTGAATATGTGGTCATAATAGTTTTATTTCAGTTGCTAGACTTTTCTATCCATATATGTTCTTCTTCAATATAGAATTGTAGTCTTAGTTTCTAAGTAGTAATGGAAGTTGGATGAGGTCTCTAGCCACTAAATCACACTATTATTTATGCCAAACTATCTTGTCCTAAATAGGAAGACTTTCTAAGTTTTCAATCAATTCAATTGTACTAGAATTTTATTACATTTAAATCATCAATATAAATTGATAAACTTGTGAAGTGAAACACACAATATATATATATATATATATATATTCTCTCTAATTATATCTATTGAAATTAAATATGAAATAAAAATTTTATCTATGAAAAATAATTACAATTTTAGCTAATTCAACACAATCATGATTGTAGACATTTTTAAACCCTCATAACCATATAAATATTTTCATAAACCAATTACAAAATTTAATGTTTTGCAATGGAATATGAATAGATATCTATTCAATCATATGGTTCATATGAATATCCTACACTATGTTGATATTCAAACCATAAGAAAACCATAAACAAATTATGAGCAAACTAAAACTGAAAGAAAACTAATGCACTGTAAGCTATTCAAGATAATATTAACTAAAAATACTTCACTACATTTTAAAATAAGATATATATGACTAAGTAAAGCATGGAGAAAGAGGCATCATTTTTCCCTAACACATGGGTGCCTTCTTGGATTGGTTGCACGTGCTAAAGTAAACCAGTAAAGTTAAGTTGCTACAACCACGATTATAAACTCATTTGAGTTGCCACACAAGAATTGATAAACCAAAGAACATAGTTTATTAGTCCCTGCCCCCTTCGGGGCTGCAGGGACTATTGTAATCGTTTTTAGTCCCTGTATTAGTTAGACACCAGAACCGAGAAAGCTATTATACTTTTAGCCAAAGTTTTTATATATTAAAAAGTAATTAATTGAAATTTATTCATTGAAATCAATTACATCATGACAACTGTGTTAGTTAGCCAATCAAAAAAATGGACATCTTATTTGGCCTCTTCCCGAGGCCAAACAAATGCATTGGCTTTAAAAATCTTGGTATAAGATAAATAACGCATCACTAGTTTTTAAATTCTTTGTAAATTTAAGTAATGCTAGCATTACTTAATGAACATTAAATGTTAATTGGAAATACATAGTCTATCGCTAATATTATCGGATTTTATTCATTCTATCTTTTGGTTTCACGTACACGGCCATGCAGATGGATGTGTCGTCACCGACATGCAAGTGTTCAGGTCAGGTCACCGTGTGGTGACTTGTGGTCACCGTTAGCTACAATGCTGGGGATCGATCTCGTAATGGAACCGAACAAAGATAATCCGGTTATTGCTTTCGCACTCATCATCAAGTAACTCTTTAGGCATTCTTCAGGCACACAAGCCTGGACCTTTGGGTCGATTACAATGAGTAGAAAGCCGGTCTTATTGGACCTTTGGGTCGATTACAGTTAATAGAGAGCAAGTCTTACATTCAAGGGTAGATCGGCCCCATAAAAACATCGTTGGTTACCGCTATGCCCGCCTCGGCATTTGGCTTCATCGAACGACTCCTTATCCTCTTGGTTCCTTCTCAGTGTTGTGATTTTTACAACGCCTACGTTTACGATGACTGTTATGCACTGTTCAGTGGATCTGTACATTCTAGATGTACACAAGTTCAAGACATTTATTTCTAAACGTTACCAGGTCACCTGTGCTTTTTGCTTGCCCACTCTGTATTCATTGATGGAACACTAATTTCAGAATACTGAAGTGGAGAACACGGACAGAAGTTTTGACAGCAGAGGTTTATATCATCGTCATGTGGAGGGCACTGCAAATTGCGTAGATATCTTGTTGGCCATCAATATTCCTCCTTTGGGAGTGTTTTCAAATTTGGCTACCATGTGGGCACATTCAATTTCTTTTAAATTTTTGTTTTCTGTGTGAAGGTTATAATGATCATTCAAATCACAGCTGATGGTTTGTTGCTGGATTGTGACAGGCCGAATTCTAGATATGCCCTCTACTGACTCTGATTGGGTACATACCAGGAATAATATACGCCATCTCCAGGAATAATCTATGCTATCACCATGTGATACTGTGAATGTAAATAATTTTTCTGAATGTAAATAATTTTTCTTTTTCGAGTTTGGTGTCATGTAAATCTGCTTCTCATGACACAATAATTTCTTTATTCAGTTGTTTGTAAGTAGATTATAGGAACTACTAAATTTGTTGTTGTCAAGCATCAAGGGTTTTTTTGGTAAACGTTTTGAAATGTCTCGGTTCCTTCTCCCTAAATCCCTGCCAAGGTAAAGGTTTTGAGCTAGCTAATGACTAATGTGACTCCAACATTGCAAAAGAATTGGAAAATAATGGAAGAACAGGTGCACAGGAAAGGTTTTTTGGAGAGAAATAGAGGAAGCATCCCAAATTACTACATGCGAATCAGGTAGGCACTCTTTTCAAAGGCTGGAGTGGAAGCCGAAGTTGATCAATTCCAGGAACCATACGCTTGTTGTCGCATCCTCCATATCTATTTATATCTATTTATAAATCTATTTATCAAAAATCTATTTATATCTATTTATACAGTTAAATGCAATAGAGGACAAGAAGCAATAGTTGTACCTTCAATTGAAAAACGGATGAAGTAATACTATCAAATTGCCCCAAAATCCGCACGTCGCTTATGCCTCAAAAATTCTGAAATTTGTCCCAGTTAAAACTTATGTTCCTCACAACTACCAGACCACCTGCAACCAATTATGCTGGATACCTGCAACCAATTATGCTGGATGTTCCTCATGAGGACGAGACCTCAATACTGTAAATTTAATCCAGAGCTTGTCTTTTAGTTATGGTTCCTGTAAATTTAAGCGAAACTGATCCTTTTAGTGGTTTTTGGTGCAAGACTAACCGTTGTTATGCTGGTCATTCCTATAATCTCTTGTCAAAGGTAATGTTGAGATTAACCTGATGTTGCTCTAAATGCTGGGAAATTTGTGTCATGAAGCTTACATCTCGTTTATGGAGTTAACCAGTGATAGCTGGCTTGCGAGCAGGCTGGTCCTTCGCTACGGCTGCTGGGTCTACTGCGCTAATTACCTATGCTACTTACGCCTTTCTTGCTACTCCAATTACTGGTACCTTTACCTCCGATCATGTTCGTGCTTCCACTGCTTCAACGACAAAGAGAATTTTCTCTCGAAAATGAACCTGAACATAGATTCAATTAATCACCTGGTACCCTCCATGTATTGCATGGCTATTTTGGGAATAAGGCGCGTGGCCTTCACGTGGGGTCCACATGGAAAGAGTTAGTAGTATATATATTTGGTTCGACAAATCACTTTTGTTATTGTTACAATGTCAGCATGGCATACAAGTGCCTCACTGTGGACTATTCTAAAGTTCATTGTCCCTGCAATGCTATATTTTCTTTTTATTTTGAAGTTCATTGTAATTCATTACAAGGAAATGATTTCAAGTTACACAAATTCAAATTCAGATGCTTGTATTAATGAAAAATAATGCATAATCATTCAGCCTGAATTAGATGCAATCGATATTTAAAATGGGCCACAATTCTATCTATCTTTAGAATTTTTGACAATTTTAACCAGTGCAGGAGTAAATTTCCGGCAGGAGGATGACTATCATTATCAATACTTTTTACAGGGCAGTGAAAAGGCAAGTGGTTCTAAGCAAATTTTTACATTGCGTTTTGTTCGACTTTTACATTGCGTTTTGTTCAAGGGAGAATTTAAAATGTTGAAAAGGTCATTTGTAAGGTCAGTGAAAGTGGGTATTTAATAAAACATCTGCCACGTCATAATCAAATGCCTAACAAATAATGTCTATGGATAAATTTAAGTCAAGTTACTACCTATAGGTATGCATCAATGGCTGGCCGGGATGGATTATGGACAACCTCGCAAAAGAATCAGAATTTGTTTTGACATGTACCAGATAATCATTTCATCAATAATACAACTCAAAGACGTTGTAGGCTTTACTGTTTTGTATATATAAATTGGGTGGAAGAGCATATTCATAAAATGCAATTGTAGCAATTTCAAACAACAGATGCATCCATAAAATGGGGACAAAAATAATATTACAGTTCTAACGCTAAGAGTAATCCAACACAATAATTCAAACCTTGTAAACTTCAATATCCTATTACTTGGTAATGGTAAAAACAAAAGGAAAACAAAAAAAACTTCAGCCATAGTAGATTTGGCTTGCAAATGTACAAATCATATTCTCGCGCTAATGGATAATTTGGAGATTTTTCAATTAAACATCAATATCCCAATATTTGTACAATGACAGACCAAGTAAAATTCAATATAGAGCCCTTGTGGGGGCTTGCCGTTTATGATATTATTCCATTTAAAGGCATATTCATTTTCCATGTGTATTTTTAGTAAATCCTTTCTCATGATGGTGCCAACAATATGAATGTCTTATTTTCAATGCCCTGCACCAATGATTGTTTGTTTGAAACAATATTGCGGTAACAGGTTTCTTCAACTGCTAGATTGAAACAAACCATCGTCGACTGATTCAATGAACAAAACAGGGATAGCTGCTCAAAACAAACCATCGTCGACTGATTCAATGAAAAAAAACAGGGATAGTTGCCCAGGGTGTGTGAGCTAATTGCAAGAGCAATAATAAAAATCTTGGCAGGGACTTGCTGCCTCTGCAGCCACTCTTGTTTTAATATCAAACTGTTTACAACCAAACTTCTA
Source organism: Pinus albicaulis (assembly GCA_034641835.2). NCBI lineage: Eukaryota > Viridiplantae > Streptophyta > Pinopsida > Pinales > Pinaceae > Pinus > Pinus albicaulis. The sequence continues at coordinate 1,722,503,234 of CM076578.1, read as the reverse complement.
TGTATTTCCATCGTTATAGCTATAGATATTTATACAAACTTAAGATAAAATTTGTTGAGAGTTTTGATGCGTGTTTGTAGAACAAAATAATAATGGAGCTATCAAATATGTATGAGAAATTCATGGTTGTACACGTGAGTTTTTGCCATGAAATATTGGGATCTTTGTACTAGTTGGCACCAATAGTTTCATTCCAAGTTGCATGCTCTGTCACTGCTTCAACGACTTATCCACCGCTTTGACTATAGCATTGACCTCACTCATATGTTGATGTGGTAGGAACTAGGTTAACTTCAAGAAATGGAAAAGCTTAAGATTCCCTTTTACCATGTCTTCCAAGCTGCACTTTTTTTAACCGTGTTTTCAACCATGTGAAACTTGTGACTTGGCTAGACAATTAAGGACCAATTGCAAAATGGTTAGTTTTTGTAGTTGCGACATTTTAAATTATTTTTACAAAGAAATATATAAAACTATGAAAAATGGACATGTTTACCTTGGATTTCTCCAATTTGTAACTTATGTATCAACTTTGGTATCTCATACATGATTCCATATCAAAATGATAGCATTGTAATATGGAATTATGGATATGGAAGGATTTTAGAAACAAAATAAGAAAAAAAATAATGATAATAAGATAACGCAAAGAGTCCATTTTAAGGCTTTGAAATTTTCTCACAATAAGCATTTTTTTATGTCCTCGTGCATTTATAAAATTGCAAAAAAAATTAAGATTTTCTACTGCTAGTTTATAGCCTTTGTTGCTTGGATTAGGATATCCAAGTTACTCCTTGAAGCTTTCTACTTTCTCATTGTAATAGACCATTTTGGCTTCCTTAACTTGTAATTTAAATTCTTCATTTTTTATTGAACATATTTTTTGGCTTTCTTCAACTTCAGATTCTTATCAAACTAGAATTCTATTATTTTCAATGTTTTCTCATTATGTGTTTTGAGAACTTTATTTTTAATTTTAGCATGTCATTCTAAAACTTCTAGCTTTTTGAATTATGCTTTCAAATTCTCTATTGTATCTTTTTCCTCATGGAAATCAAATGGTCGACTATAAGCAGGAGATGGAAATGGACTATAGAAAGAACATGGTAGCCGATTAAATTGTGTCTTTTTTAATAGCATCAATATAATCCTAAACATTAAATTGTGCTTTGTCAATTTCTAGAATATTATGTCTTGGCTATGGGGATGTGGATAACACTGATTCAAATAATTTTGGTCTCTTCCTATTTTATTTTGAAGAGTTGTTTCTTGGTGGGACGCTACTTTCTCCATCGGACTCGCCAACTTCAATCACTTCATTATTATCTTGCTCCTTCAATATTTTAGCCATACTGTGAGTGGTTCTTCGAGATTCATCAATGGATTCTAGAATATTATTTACTATATTTTCTTCCTTTTCGGTCCTTATAGTTTTATAATGTTGGGGTTTCTCTACAAGGGTTATATTTTTCCTTGCCTTCTTCTCTAATTTTCCTGCATTCTTCTTCTATATTTTTTATTGTGCTTTAGGTTCCTATGTTTTCAACCTTAAATACTTTTTATTTCCTTCCCTCTTCTTAGAAACCACAGAATCAGGAACTATAGACTTAGGGCTTGGAATGTTTGTCTCTGAAACCCTAGCCCTAGTTTTTTTCTTCTTTTTTCTTTGAACATTTGCTTCTTGATAAATATTGGGGTTTTTTTAATAAATTTCTGACAAGAAATGCATCCCAATTATCACCTCAGTGAGGTAACTCAACTTTAATCAAAATTATTATTAGTCCAAAATGATGCAGACTTCTATCTATGTTCCTTGAGTTACGTTGGATGTTAAAATATATATTTTTAAGATTATTGATAAGATAATATGGTAGATTTATATCATGGCCTTTATAAAAATTCATTAAGAGATGAACATGATAAAAGAGTGCCAATCCATATATGCCCTGATAGGTGATGTATTTCGAAAGAAAAAATAGAATGTCTATCCATTTTTTCTTTAATTCATATGCAGGTATACCATTACACTATTTTACAACTATCTTAGGAGTTATGAGAAAGTTCATCCATGTGACCCTTTTGATCTTCTAATTCTTGAAACATTTTTCACTAGTTCTAGGTAATTTTGTCGCTTCTTCTAGGAAAGACTTTGTCACCCTCAGTTACACATCTCCAATCTCTAGGGAATGCCCTAGTTACTTCTATATCCTATGCTTGAAACTTCTCTAAAAACTTTAACCAGCCAACTTTTGCAAATATCCTTTTGCACTTTGTATAAGCCTTCATAAATTCAATCTTGATTGGATCATATCTTATTGCCAATCATCCATCACTCAACGTTGAAGAATTCTATGCCTTCAAATTTTACGCTTTTTTCAATAGTTACAAGATAATGTGGAAGAGGAGTGTTGAGAAGGAATGATTTATAATGAAATGAAAAGGTGTTGGAATGGTGAAATGGGTTTGGGACTTCAATGCTTTAGGTGGAAATAATGATGGACAATTAGATCCATCCTATATAATCATCAATCTTGTTAGTTGTTGATGATATCTAGAATTTGAATTTATAGGCGCTTTTTGTTAGAATGATATGATAGATCAGTTTGGGTATATTGGAAGATCACGTGTCATGGAAATCATGAAATGGTACGATATCGTATTAACGAGAACGGAATGTAGGCCTTTTTTAACTTTGGCTATATATCAACTATTGTGTCCATATTTTTTAAAATTTGCATTTCCTTGATAAAAACAATTCAAAAGTTGTTACTTGTGTTACCTTTGACAAGATTTTGATGATTTACTGATGCTTGGAATAGGGTTTCTAAAATATGATGAAGCCTAAAACACTAATGTTTATGCTCTATAGCTTCTATAAATCATGTTGAAGTTGTCTTTAATGAATCTTCTAGTAAAAAGGTAATGGGTCTTCATGATAAAATTCATGAATCCATTTTTCAATTTAATTTGAAGAGATATAACAGGTTAAGGAACTTTCAATAGCTACAAAAAATATTCATGGTTATAGAAAGTCTAAAAATCATTGAAATTTTCTTTGTCGTATTCAAATATTCTAAAGCTGATCTAAAAAGTGCTTAAAACTATGAAAATTTGATCATTGGACTCCTTGAATGCTATTGTTGAATATATATATATACCCCCTCAATTCAAGGTGTTAAGTGGTGCATCAATTGAGATGTTGTGGGGGAAGTTAACCAACAAAATTGTAAAATATATATCTAGAAAAATTGTCCATGTGAGAGGTTCATGTGCAACCCAGAACACATATCCACTTGAAAGTCTATCCGAAATTATTTCTCTTCCACATGCTCCCACTAGACCTGCTACCCCCATTAGCCCAATATAGAAGGATATATATTTATACATATAGGGTTTTAGCTTGTGATTGTGATCTTGTGAGTGTGAGTTTGTGTTAATGTGATTGTCTAGGTGAGTGTGTGGGTGAAGAAATGAAACAAAGAATATATCCTTTAGCCCTTTTTTAATGTCAATGAATTGCCTGGCGGGATTATTCTTTTGGATTATCTAAACGAAAATTTTGAATACATTTTTCTTTTGTTAAAGGCTTTTGATATAATTTAAACTAGTTTTCATTAACATGAAAAGTGATACCTTATTTATCAATTATTTTGAGTCTTACTAATCCATTTTCATGAACTCTCTCAATTTCATATGGCTATAACCATTGCATTTGAATTTTACATTTAAAATATTTAAATCAAGAATCAAATAAGAGAGCCCAATCACCTAGTTTGAATGTCTTCAATTTGATGAATTCATCATTCCATTTTTCCCTTTGTTGTTGGATGAAATTAGTTTTCTGAATCGCATCTAACGAACTTCATCTAGTTCAATAAGCTAATCCAACCTTTGATTTTTTTCATATGAGAGATCTAATCCCAATCTTGTTGATGTTCTATAAGCCTTGATTTGGAATTCTATAGGACTTGATTTCTGTGATGGAATTGTATGGGAAGAATGTTACATGACATACACCTTATGAGCTTGTGTACAAAGGTCTTATGGAATATTTTCTACAATATATTTGCAATAAAAGTGTGCCATATTGGTAAAAATTTCTTCAAGAATTTTGTTTATTGATTCCACTTGTCCATTGGCTTGTGGATGATATGGAGAAGACTTTCGATCTTTGATATTGTATTACTCCACAATATTCTGGACCAATTTAGATGTACATTGAGCACCCTGATATATAACAATTTCTCTTGGACAACAAAATGAGTGAATGTGCCCTCAAATAAGAAATTAAAAATATCATTTTAGGTGGAATAAAGCTAAAGGTTTAGCTTCTACCCATTTTGCAACATAATCAGTACATACAAGAATATACCTTTTTTTCTTATACATTGGAGCTATTGTTCATCCAAAATATAAAGCCCGTTTTGCAAAGGGATCTATGAGTACCTAAGGTGTTAGAGAAATATCAAATAATTGAGTTGGTTGACCCATTCTTTGACAACTATCACGTCTTTTGACATATCCTTTGTCATCCCTAAAAAGGTTAGGACAATTATATCCAGAAAGGAGGACTTTATATGAATTTCTTTCATTATAAAAATTTCCTCCACATGGATCATAATTACATGATTTCAATATGTCCAATACCTCATCTTACCTTACACATCTCCTAATTGTGAGATTAGTTCTGGTTCAGAAGAGATATCCATCCATTCAAGAGTATAGGCATTGTGTTTGACAACTTTGTATTTCTCTTTTGGTGATAATTGTTTAGGAAACTTCCATGTGGCCAAATATTTAGCAATGTATGCATACCAAGGAATTTTAGCAACAATATAAAATAGATGTTCATTAGGAAATATTTCATTTACAAGAACTTAGTCATTTACATATTGGATCCTAAAAAGAAAATCAGCAACAATATTTTACTTCCCAGGTTTATCTAATATGGTAATATTAAATTTTTGTAACAACAAGAGCCATCTAGTAACTCGACCATTAATTATAGATCAATATAGATGAAGGTTTCATACCTAGTAATATAATGTATGGATTTTTTCATGGCATGAACTACTGCAAGAAACTCTTTTTTTTGTTACAATGTAATTTAACTTTGCATGAATCAAATTTTTACTTACATAGTAAATAGAAAAAGGATTTTGATGCTCTTTCTGCCATAAGGAAACTCCCAAAGTAATGTCTGAAGAATCCCTATAAATATGAAATGGAAGAGACCAATTAAAATGGGTGCTTTAAAAATCTTCAGTTTCAAACTGTTAAAAGCAAGTTAACATAAATAATTCCAAAATAATTCACTATCTTTAACAATTAATTTAAAGAGTGGCAAGGATATTTTTGTAAAATTTTGTATGCATCTTATATCAAAGCCAACATATCTAAGAAAAATTCTTATATTTTTTTGTTTTCTAGGTACAGGGAATTTAGAAATTACCTCAATCTTGGTTGAGTCAACTTGAATCCCTAAAACTTAAATACGATGCCCTAAAACAATTCATTTATTTAATACCATATGGATTTTTTAATGACTCATAAAGAGATTAGTTTCTTGATAAATGAAAAGAATGTTTTCCAAATTTTCTAAGGCTTATTAAAAAATATTACCATAGATAATAAAATAATCCATGTATACTTCTGAACAATCATTGATTAAATCAGAAAATATTCCTAATAAATCTCTTCGAAAAGTGGTCGGAGCATTACATAATCAAAAGGGAAATACTCTGTAAGCATATTTTATCCATGTAAAAGTGAATGACATCTTATCTTGATCTTCTAATGCAATTTGGATTTTATTGTATCCACTGAAACTATCAAGACAAAAAAAACATGTATTTCCTACTAAGGTATCTAAAACTTAATTGATTAAGGGTAGCAGGAAATTATCTTTCAAGGTATCTTTGTTCAATTCTCGATATTCTATGTAGAATCACCACTTAGCATTCTTTTTAGGCACAATTACCCATGGCAATATGCACTGGCTATCGAAAATTGGATATATGAAATTTATATTTAACAACTTTTGTAATTCCTCCTTTACAATTTCTCTTAACGTGGGATTCATGCACCTTTGAGGTTAGAAGATAGGCCTAGCATCATCCTTTATATAAATTTGATGCATACATGTATTAGTATTTATGCCTCACACATTAGTGTATTCCCATATAAATACAGTAGTATGTTTTTACACCATTTGTATTAGTTGTGATTGTTAATACTTTTCCAAATTTGAATCTGTTATGGCCTAAATCCACCTCAGGCTAAGGAAGGCAGAATCTAGGGTAACATCAAACCATGCTTAACCTGGTAGCTATCCCTACCAGATCGGGAGAGGGCTCTCTCCTGGTCAATCTCAGCAAAAATAATCAGTGAGGCTTGAGATGACTTGAATAAAGGCTGATTTTAGGCTAGGTATGTATGTAAGAGAGTTTGATTTGATTTTGAGGGTGTTTTTTGGATCAAAGGGAAAGGCAAATTTTGGGTCTGGGGAATGAGGCCTAGTTTTTCCAGAGATCTGAATGAGGCAAGGTAGGCAATTGTTTTGACACTTCAATTTTGAATGAAATGGATAGCTCAGACCGGTGAGGAGTTGAATAGGGCAAGAAACTTTCAGGAATCCTCTTCAAACAGTTGAAAACACAAAAAATTAAACAAACCCTAGGTAGAGCACTGCAAATCTAATGAATTCCACCTTTATCCTTGTTTGTTTAACTTAAGAAGAAATAAGAGGGAAGATGATACACAGAAAGCACCAGTAAACTTACATTAACAGAGAGAAACACATCATCAAAAAAAAGAACCACATGAATCCCAAGGAGTGATACAAACCCTGGTCTATTCCTTTGCCAAACTGCTGAGATGAATGTACAATGATGTTCAAAGCAATCCCAAGTGTCCAACCATACTAATGACTGAAAAACCACAAGATATAGACAAACAATAACTCATCCCCAACCTCTAGGGGTCAAGCTCAAAATTTTAGGAGCTGTTTCAACAAGATCTAAACTGAGAACTAGAAAATAGGCAGTGGCACAACTTGCCTCTATAAGATAGGAAACTAATTCATTCAGTTGCAATTCACCTTTTGATGGATGAATCTACCTCCATGAGTAAAAATTTAACAAAATTACATCAAGATCCATCAAAGTACATCAAATTAAATCATGAGTTTAACATTTGGAAGCAATAAAGTCAAAATGTCAAAAAATAGGCGAAAAACAGAATTACTGAGTACAAAATGAGCAAAAATCCCCAATGCGTCGCGCCTGATTTCTCTATGCGTCACGCTAGTTTGGAGCTGATTTTGAAGGCCTTCCCGGTGTCCAAATTTTCTCCAAGTGGGCTCGTTGGAAAGGTATACCTGTCTAATTTCCAACACAATTGGAATTTATGAATTTGGCTTCCACTTGCCCCTCCAAAAATGAGTTCTCCCAACATTGCTTCCTGTGTGTCCAAAAAGGGGCAGAAAGGTCATTTTTAGGGTGTTTTTGACCCTTATGGAAGCCCAAAACCTGTCAAAATATCTTGGCCATAAGTAGGCATGCATAATTTTCCATGAAAAATCCAAAAATGTAAATTTTTCCCCAAGAGGAGTCCCCCATCAAAAGCGCGCGCCAAGTGGCGCGGCGCATAGAGCTGAAAAATCTATTTTTAGGCCAAAAAATCAAAATTTGAAAAAAGTGTCCCAAATTTCTTGAAATTTGGGCTGAGTGTCCTCCATCATGTACTATGCTGGGCCAAGGAAGCCTCGGCCAAAATCTGAAGTCTATATTGCCTTTTCCGACGCTTTGAGGCCTTCTTTAACTTAGCCTTCAGGATCTTGATTCATGCCTTGCAAACATGATTTCTTGCCCAATAATGATTCGCCATGTGCCTCAACATGTTCTTTTCCTTTTTGGCCTTCTCCAACACCTTTTCCAAATGAATATTTACCCTTTCAAGCTAATTTTCATGATCAGCCTCAATCTCTTGCTCAATGGATGTCATCTCGGTTTTGCTCCTTTTGGCAGCCTGCCGGTTCTCACGTATGTTTTGTAGCTCAATGATAGTTTGCTGATATTCTAGCTATTTGTTTCTCTGCTCAAGGTAGTTGATTATCCATTGGGCTCTTTGCAACTTGACAGACAAAGTGTTTATCTCCGGCTTTTTCTCCTGAACAATCTCTCTCAGCTTTGAGCTTGGTGAGCCCAAATCATCATCAATGAGTATGAAGTTTGTATCCTGGCCTCCTGAAGGCCCCTCATCATTTATTGGCCTCTTACCCTTGTCTTGTACCTATACTGCTGATGAAGGAAGCGAGACCCCTTCCACCCCGGGTGGAGATAATAATCGCTTGGCTGCTACAAAAAACCCTCTAGTGCCCCTCTGATAGGTGACAAACATCGACACACTAGCGGTCTGTGTCTCATGACCTTCCTGCTGATATGAAGGTTCACCTACCTCATGAAAAGCCTCCAAAGGTACCTAAGGAGCTGTGAAGAAATCATTAGAAATGAAATCCTCCCATGAAATATCCTGCAAACGAAGTTGATGCATAACCACAATTTTGATGAGTGCAAACTGATAGATACTGTTATACTACTGCTCAGGAGTTTTCCTTTGCACTATGGTGGTCATCTTCTCAATATTCCGGCACATGAAGTAAGGGAGGTTCATCATTCTCACCCTGGTAAAATGCATCAGCAACCTGATAAGATAGGCATAGAGGCGAGAAAACCGGCCCTCACAACTGAAATATTTGATAATGAGTTTCATCAAAGGAGAATATGAATCTTTCAGGAACCGAAAGGGAAAAAATCTGCTGAGTTGTCTCAAAAAACCGGGCTTGATATATGGCTCATAGTGTTCCCTGTCAACTTGCTGCCTTTTTTTCCATTGTTCTCCAACATTTGGAATACCAGTTGCTAGAGAGATAGATTCAGGTGTTAAGGTGAATTTCACACCTGCAAGAGTGACTTGGCCTTTATGTAAATGCAGCACAAACAATCTGGCTAGCTCATGATGGTGGTGGACTCTAGCAACCATCTCACAAAACTGATAACAAGACTGTTGTTGAAAACATGAAATAGCAAGAGGACAGGCCTGCAGCTCAGCCAGTGAAGTAGTCTCCTCCCTCACATGTCTGCCACTCTTGTGAGGTCTCCTAGGTGCAAGCAATTCAGTTGTAGAGTCATTGTCTCGGTCATAAGAGGAAACTGTCTCCATGTTTGCCAAAGTCTGTGTTGTCTTAGATGAGAATGAGGAGTTTTGGTGTCTTTGGTTTTTGTTGCCAAATGTATGACAATATGTGAGGGGCTATGGAGGGAGAGGGTAGGGGGAATGTTGGGAATATTACCAATTGAAATTTGCCAAAGATTTTTAGGGGTAGTCACTAGGCTTTTTGGGATAGGATTTGGGGTTTGGGAAATTTATAACTTGGATTTGGGATAATGGGAATATGGAATAGGGTAGATGAATTTTAGGGATATGGGGAATAGGAAAATGGGCTGAAGGAACTAGAATAACAGTGATGAGGGAATAACAAGGTGGGGAAGTGGAAGTGATAGGCACAAAACCAAACTATAAACCCTAAGGAAGAATTTCTTGAACAAGAAAATAGGGTTTGAATTTTTGTTTATTAAATCCTCATAGACATCTTAAGATTCACGTTCATTGGTAGTGGAGGGGTTTCTTGACTTACTTGGACCGGAGGTGACCGAGCAGATTCGAAGTTTTGAGAGAAATCGTAGTGAAAATGCTTTGCGGCCCTACGCGCTGCACCACTCCTATGCGCCGCGCAGGTGTATTCTTAACACAGTGGAGGCTGAACCAATGCGTCGTGTCTGTCTTGTGCGCCGCGTCACCCAGCCAATGCACCGCGCACCTGAACTTGCACAATTTTCCCTTCAAATTGCTTCCTTCGTTCTTCACGGTTTTTCCTTTGCTCACTCTCTCCTCTTGGCATACAAATGAGCTTTTGGACATGGATATGAGTTATATACCAAGGATCTTTAATTCTCCATTTCAAAAAAAAACCCACTTTGTAATGTTTCAGATTTACTCTGTTTAAACAACTTGCTTCATTTTGGCTTTTTGACTGAATGATGTACTTTGTGTTTGCCTTGTAGGGAATGAATTTGTTGGAGCTTGACAAAGGTGACCAGGGTTTCCAGTAAAATTATTTTTACAACTGAGAAAACTTGAAATTACATTACATTTATACATAAAAGATAAAATACTCTATTTTTCTTCAAAACAGAGTTTTGAAGAAAAATACATTATTAAGCATATGATGATGAAGTTCTTAGTACTGAAACCTTATTTCAAACTCCTCATGCGCCTGCTGACCATTATTGGGCATTTTGAAGACCTTATTAATGAAACCCTAGACCTAATGACACTAAAACCCTAAAAATGACTCTTTGCAAACTATGAGACAAAAAGTGACTGCAAATGATCTTAATGAATGGAAATAGGCCAGCAGGGAAAGGACATGAGGGATATGAGCAACAAGCCACTATCGTTAGATGATCCATGCTCCTAATGGAATGCAGCTAACCGAGTGAGACACCTAATATGAAATGCAACAAGAGAATTTTGATCACTGACGGAGGGATGAAGATACCGACACTAACATTGGCTCCAATGGGGATGGTAGATCCTTGGAGGTGCCAAGAACTACAGATCTCTGGGAAAGTAGGCAGTGCCTTCGTCCATTGGGCTATGGAGTCAATAACTTTGACAAACCAAAAAAAGACTCTTGACTCATTTTCAGAACTGAAAACTGACTCAAAATTGACTCAGTCTCGAAACCAAAAATGACTGAAAGACCTGACTAACCAAACCAAACCAAAAATGAAATCAACCTTCAATTTTATAGCCTTCACCTCGGGCCCCAAATTTAAAGAATGATGACAGCACACGCTTGCAATGAAACTTAAACAAACCGGTATGTACAGTGATATGTATGACAGAAGAAAACATTTCAAAAATAGTACCGTTTGATTAGCGGACCATTGACAGACCCTCCTGGACAATCTTCTCCATTCATTTCTTTCAAAAGGAAAGCATTTTGGCCTCGATATGCAGCAATTCTAAAAGGTCCTTTCCAAAGATTCTCGAACTTGCCATGCTTACCTTTATCTTTGTTTCTTGCGTCCCATTTTAGCACCACTTCTTCTATTTGAAACTTGTCCGCCTTTGCCTTTCGATCATATATCTTCTTGATTCTCTCTTGCAGCTTGAAAGTGTTCTGAAAAAACTCGTCTCTAGTCTGTTGTAAATGGATCTTTTGATTTATTTTGTGTTGCATATGATCATCTTCGCTGCCAGCTTCCTGCAGAAGTTTAACCACTAGAACTGCGAGAGAAGTCGGGAATACCGTGTCAACACCATACACGAGCTCAAAAGGAGACATGACTATAGATTTATTTTGACTCACTCTGTCTGCCCAAAATGCATTAACCAATTTATTATGCCAACTTTTCTTGTTTATTTCCAGTAGCTTTTTGATAATATTGACCAAGGATTTATTTGAGGATTCGGCCAATCCATTGCCTTGTGGATGATATGCGGTTGAGTGCCCCAAAGTAATTTGATACTTATCACAAAATTCAAACATTATTTTATATTTAAAGGCTGTTGCATTATCAGTGATCAGCTTATTTGGACAACCAAAACGAGAAAAAATATTGTTTTCAAGAAATGAAATGATTACCAAATCTGTGGCCTGCCTAGTGGGAACCGCCTCAATCCACTCAGTAAAATAGTATGTCGCTGTAAGGATCCACTTATGTTGCACTGAAGAAGCAGGATGGATCTCGCCAATGAAATCCAAACCCCACTGCTGAAAAGGAGCACTTACTTCAATGGGCTTGAGTGGCAAAGGCTGCAATTTTTTCCTCCCTTCAAAAATCTGACATTCATGGCAGCTTTTAACAGTTTTTTACACATCAGCAAAGAGATTTGGCCAATAATATCCTACTCTCAAAATTTTGTTGATCGTTGTTTTCCAGAAAAGGTGACCTCCACAATCTCCCTTATGAAAATCTTCCATAACATGTTTTTCCTCTTCTTCAACCAAACAATTGAGCAAGAAACCACCGGGATATTTCCAATAGAGCGCATTATTCATGATACAAAACTTGGCAGCCTTCAATTTCAGTCTCCTACTTTTGTTTTTAGCCATTCCTGGTGGTGGTGACAGATTTTGGAGCACATAAACAATGTCTGAATACCAAGGAGAAAGGACAAAAATTTATGATACCTGAACTAGCGAACTTTCTTCATTTTCCTCGAACATAGCAGCAATGAGATTAATGTCCAAGGCATGCAAATTTGACTTAGCCATTAGCTTAGCCAGCCCCTTTCCTTTGATAAGCTTTGTAGGTTTGATCTCCACATCATATTCCAACAAGGCAACAATCCATTTGCCTCGTCTCCCTTCTGGATTTGTTTGCACTTAGACATCCTTAACAGCAGCATTAGGAACATAAGCAAGAATGTGAGAATGCAGAATATATACTCGAAAATATTTCAACGCTTTTACTAAGGCAAGAGCTTTATTTTCAATAATATTATACTTTAAGGCTGCATCTCTTATGGTTTGGCTGAAAAAAGCAATTGGTTTCTCAAGCTGATCTCTTTTCTGCATCAAGACTGCTGCCATAGTATGATCCGAGGCAAATGAAAACAAAATAAAATCCTGAGTATAATCCGGGCTGATCAAAATCGGAGCTAAAGAAAGGGCCAATTTTACTAAATTGAAAGACTTTACTACTTCCTTAGTCCACTTCACTACACTATCTTTCTTGAGCATGTTTGTGATTTCCCTTAAATGTTCTACAAGATTGGGCACAAAGCGACGTAAGAAATTCATCTTACCGTTGAATGATTGGATCTCCTTTTTGTTTCGAGGAAGATCAATTTGTTGAATAGCTTCTACTCAAGCTGGATATGTGCAGATGCCATCCTTTGATATAATATGACCGAGAAGCTTGCCTTCATCCATGGAAAACAAACTCTTCTTTGGATTGAGAGATACACCATATTTTCTACACTGCTGAAATACAATCCTCAAATGATAAAGGTGCTCTTCATCTGAATTATAAAAAACTGTCAAATCATCAAGATAAACAACTAGAAAAACATCCTTTTCATTTGAAAATTCCATATCCATTGCTCGCTGAAAGGTCGCACCAGCATTCTTCAAACCGAAAGGCATTTTAGCATAATGGAAAGTTCCCCACGGAGTGGTGAACGCTGTTTTATCTCTATCATCCTCATGGACCAGAATTTGGTTATAACCAGAATAACCATCGAGTAGCGACATGCGGGATGCTCCAACTACTCGCTGAAGTATGTGATCCATTTTGGGCAATGGATAGTTATCTTTCAAAGATAATTTATTCAGATTCCGAAAATCAATACATAAGCAAATCTCACCTGTTTTCTTGCGCACAAGCACCAAATTAGAAATCCAATCTGAAAATCTTATGGGGACGATGATACCAGCTTTGTGCAACCGATTCATTTCCTGCTCTATTTAGGGCAGCAACTTTGGATTTATTCTTCTCATTTTTTTCCGAAAGGGCTTTTGATTTGGCTTGATCGGAATGGTATGTTGAATTATATTTGTGTCATATGTCTTCAAATCTGAATAGTCCCAAGCAAATACATCAACAAAGGAAGATAATAAACTGACATACTTTTCTTTTACCTATGGGGGAAATGCTTTGGACAATTTCACCATTTTAGGATTTTCTATTGATCCAATGTTCACATCCTCAACTCCTTTCTCGGTTGGCAGCAAGCTCGGTTTCTGAGCTACATCATCTTGGTCGAAAAGCTCCTCTAAAGGTATTATACCTTTAGGAATGACATTACCCTTCAGCTGCAAAACTTCCATCTGATTGACTTCTACCTCCGCCTCGCCATCATCATGCTCCCCATCAATAGAAGTGTCTTTGAATTTACCTTCATTTTGCAGAAATTCATCAATTTCTTTGTCATCTTGAAACACTTTCCAATACCTTTGATTGTCAGGGATATTCGGATGATGCTTCACATGAATTTCAAATTTGTTGCTTGAATTCATCAGAATTTTTAAATTACTTGCTGATGTTGCAAGTGCATCTGCAATACCATTCTGAATATGAGGGACACATGTCAAAGTATATTCTGAAAACAATCTCAAGATATCTAGTACCGCATTACGGTAGGCCTGCATTCGAGGATGCTTAACTTGATATTCACCTTTCACTTGCTTGATAACTAACTCAGAGTTACCATACACTGCAATTCTTTTGGCATTTAACTTTCTAAGAATTTTCAGACCATCAATTAAAGCTTCATATTCAGCCTCATTATTTGAACAATCAAAAGCCAATTTATAAGAGCAAACCCTTACATTACTTGGCACTTTGTTTGGGGAGGAAACAGGGTTGTGTATCCAAATGCTAATTCCAGCACCGTCCCTTCCTACTGCACCATCAAAATACATGGTCCACAAACCATCTTCGTCCTCTTCCAAATGCTGAAATTTTGTTTGCTTTTTTGCTTTGTCTTGCTGTCCATCAACATTTTGTTGTTGTCGGAAGGCTGATTTCTCATCAGTACTATCAAGTCTCTGTCTCTGTTTCTTTAAGATCTCTCTGAAATTTTCAGTGATTTCCGGAATGTCTTCTACTTCAATTAATTGGCTATTTACATCATTAAATCTATCTTAGTACAAAACAAATGATTCTAAATCAGTATGTACATAATTGAGTGGATGATTTACCGGTTTCTCCTTGCTAGTAATAATATACTTCATCTTTTTCTCCCAGTATAATTTCCTCATCTGACCAAACACGGGAATAGTAGCATAGGAGAAATCAAGCTACAATGTCCCTTTAAGTTTCGCTCCCCATGATCTGGAAAGGAGCATGCCAAATCTAGGAGGAATATCTGCCACAACCATATCCATCAAAACATTTTTAGTCGGAATTTGATCCAAATTGACCACCAAATCTTTGATAAGACCAATGCATCTTACTCTACTAGAATCGAAAGAATAAAGGTCATGATACTTTCTAGTGATATCCAATCCCAATTTCTCCATGATTGCCCTAGGCATGAGATTATGAGAGGCTCTGTAATCAAACATAGCATTGTGTAATACATAGTCGTGCAATCTAAGGCTAATGTAAAAAGGAGGTACGTCACTATCTGGAGACTCACCATCCAATGCTGGAGCAAAAATCAACTCAGGTTGATCATCTTCCATGTTTACCATATCAGACAATGGATCTAAACTCAAAATCTTAGACACCTGACCCTTATAGCTGCTATTCTTCATCAATTCAGTCAAAGGAATGGACACTTTTAACTTAGCAATTTCATTTTCTAAGTTAAAGACTGAGGTTTTATCTACCTCTTTAGTGGGAACATCCTTCTTTTCAGTTTTCTCCCTTGATATATTTCGCTGATTGGATCTTTCATTTGCTGATGGTGATTTGCTAGTAGTGGGATCAGCTGTCTCTTTTCCCTTTTTCTGCACAACGAGTGGATCATTTTTTGGTGTTGTAGCTTCATTTCTTTTTTGAATTGGATTAATGGGCACATCTCTACTTCTGAGTGAATATTGTCGCTGCTGGGTGGTCAAGGCATTCATGTACCCCCTCTGATATTCATCAGACTCTTCTTCAAGAGCTGTCTCATTTTCCAAGATGAAATTCTCGTCCCTTTGTACATCTGAGTTCTCAGAATACTCCTCATCTTCGGTGATAAAAATTGGCATATCATCAGGTGTAAAGAAATGATTCTCTTCTCCGATTACATTCTCTTCATCATCTGATTCAGGACCATGTAGAAAATTCTGCTATAAAGGTGTCTTCACTTGCTGTTGTACTGCTTGTTCTTGTACTCGCTGTTCTCTTTGCTTGATTCTAAATTGTGGTTTCTTCTGGCCACGGAAGTTAGGATTTCTGATTTGCGGTTTATAATTATCAAGTGTTAATCTTTCAAACATATTTTCCATCTTACGGAGCACTTGATCTGAAGTGGAAACCTCTTCCTTTATTGCTACTTTCTTTTCATCTTTCGTTCTAGCTCTCCTGGCAAGAAAATTGGCTTCAACGCTGACTGCAATTTTCTGCATGTCTTCTAAAGTGCCTGGATATCTTTCTCTTAATTGATAGGCCATGTCAGGATCGAAGCCATTCTTAAAATTAATCAAAGCCGACCCCCTAGGTGGCTTTATATCAGTAGGAATTGCATTGTCAACAGAATTGAATCTAATACAATAATCTTGAATAGACTCACCAACGTTCCGCTTGATATTGTCATATTCGGAAAGGATCTGAAGAGGGTCTTTCTTCACTTCCCATCGATCCAAGAATTGTCTCTGAAGATTAGGCAATGTAGTAATACTTCTAGCTGGAAAAGCTCTGAACCACTTTCTTACTTCACTTCCAAAGGTTTGTACAAACAGTCTCATTGTCACATTTTCCGCATCAATCTCATGAAGGTCAAAGAAATCTGCCTTCCTATCCACATGTTGCTGAGCAGTAACACTTTGAGGAGTGCCATCAAACAATGGAATTTTGCTTTGATAATCATCGGGCATGTCATCCAAGTTTTGAGGCAACGCAAGGGGTGCAAATCGGGCAGCCATTGCTCTGGGTGGATTTACAACCGGGTTTGGGGATATAGGAGGAGTCGGAGTAGTTGATGTATGAGGTGTATGTGGTGTGGAGGGAGGTGATACTACTGTAGATTGTTTATCAGAGATAGAAGGTTGCACGGGAATGGTGGGAATGAAAGGAGGCTCGATAGGAATTTGTGAACTAGATGTAATTGCAGATGACCCAAGAGTTGCAGATGCAGACTATATGAATTCGGGAATGTTTGTTTCCATAATGAAATTCTGGATATTCAAGATCTAACTGTAAATGAATCTATTAGATTTTTCAATTTCAATATCTTTGACAAACTCTGGATTTAGGACAGTAGAATCAATAGCAGTTTCAGACTTAGTCTCAAACAACGACAACTCAAATTGTTCATCAAACTCAAGATCTTCAAGATACTCAAAAACAAAAGGACATGAATGAGATTTGAACACAGTAATCACAGGACTTTCTCGATGAAGGATTCTCGAAATAAGATTTTGATTCTCATACACAGGAGGTGGATCGGAATCCAGATTTGCTCTGGTGTGTCTTCTGGAAGCCAGTGTGTTGAATTATTCCCAAAAATCAAACAGACAAAATCAACTTGTTCAGCCTATCAAACTCTAGACTCATCTCCCAAAAGTCCAAAATTATCTGATGTACTAGGGCAATTTAAAATTCAGATGTTACGTTTATAAGACTAGACCAGAGATTGACTGAAGCAACATTTATCTACTTTCGCTAATGCAAAGCAAGAGCGTTTCGAAGGCTACCTGGCTAACTTCAGGCTCCGTCTGTAGTTTATAAAATGAATAACACTAAAAAGAAAACAATTTTGTGTTCCCCAGTACGGTCACCACTATTTTATGGCCTAAATCCATCTCGGGCTGAGGAAGGCAGAGTCTAGGGTAACATCAAACCACGCTTAACCTGGTAGCTAGCCCTACCAAATCGGGAGAGGGCTCTCTGCTGGTCAATCTCAGCAAAAATAATTAGTGAGGCTTGAGATGACTTGAATAAAGGCTGGTTTTAGGCTAAGTATGTATGTAAGAGAGTTTGATTTGATTTTTAGGGTGTTTGTTGGATCAAAGGGAAAGGCAGATTTTGGATCTGGGGAATGAGGCCTAGTTTTTGCAGAGATCTGAATGGGGCAAGGTAGGCAATTGTTTTGACACTTCAATTTTGAATGAAATGGATAGCTCAGACCGATGAGGAGTTGAAGAGGGCAAGAAACTTTCAGGAATCCTCTTCAAACAGTTGAAAACACAGAAAATTAAACAAACCCTAGGTAGAGCACTGCAAATCTAATTAATTCCACCTTTATCCTTGTTTGTTTAACTTAAGAAGAAATAAGAGGGAAGATGATACACAGAAAGCACCAATAAACTTAAATTAATAGAGAGAAACACATCATCAAAACAAAGAGCCACATGAATCCCAAGGAGTGTTGCAAACCCTGGTCTATTCCTTTGCCAAACTGCTGAGATGAATGTACAATGATGCTCAAAGCAATCCCAAGTGTCCAACCATGCTAATGACTGAAAAACCATAAGATATAGACAAAAAATAACTCATCCCCATCCTCTAGGGGTCGAGCTCACAAGTTCAGGAGTTGTTTCAACAAGATCTAAACTGAGAACTAGAAAATAGGCAGTGGAACAGCTTGCCTCTATAAGATAGGAAATTGATTCATTCAGTTGCAATTCACCTTTTGATGGATGATTCTACCTCCATGAGTAAAAATTTAACAAAATTAAATCAATATCCATCAAAGTACATCAAATTACATCATGAGTTTAACATTTGGAAGCAAGAAAGTCAAAATGTTAAAAACTAGGCGAAAAACAGAGTTACTGAGTCCAAAATGAGCAAAAATCACCAATGTGTCGTGCCTGATTTCTCTATGCGTCACGCCAGTTTGGAGCTGATTTTGAAGGCCTTCCCGGTGTCCAAATTTTCTCCAAGTGGGATTTTTGGAAAGGTCTACCTGTCTACTTTCCAACACAAGTGGAATTTATGAATTTGGCTTCCATTTTTCCCTCCAAAAATGAGTTCTCCCAACACTGCTTCTTGTGTGTCCAAAAAGGGGCAGAAAGGTCATTTTTAGAGTGTTTTTTACCCTTATAGAAGCCCAAAACCTGTCAAAATATCTTGGCCATAAGTAGGCATGCATAATTTCCATGAAAAATCCAAAAATGTAAAGTTTTCCCCAAGAGGATTCCCCCATCAAAAGCGTGCGCCAAGTGGCGCGGCACATAGAGCTGAAAAATCTGTTTTTAGGCCAAAAAATCAAAATTTGAAAAAAGTGTCCCAAATTTCTTGAAATTTGAGCTGAGTGTCCTCCATCATGTACTATGCTGGGCCAAGGAAGCCTCGGCCAAAATCTGAAGTCTATCTTTCCTTTTCCGACGCTTTGAGGCCTTCTTTAACTTAGCCTTCAGGATCTTGATTCGTGCCTTGCAAACATGATTTCTTGCCCAGTAATGATTCGCCATGTGCCTCAACATGTTATTTTCCTTGTTGGCCTTCTCCAACAGCTTTTCCAAATGAATATTTACCCTTTCAATCCAAGTTTCACGATCAGCATCAGTCTCTTGCTCAATGGATGTCATCTCGGTTTTGCTCCTTTTGGTAGCCTGCCGGTTCTCACGTATGTTTTGTAGCTCTATGATAGTCTGCTAATCTTCTAGCTGTTTGTTTCTCTGCTCAAGGTAGTTGATTATCCACTGGGCTCCTTGCAACTTGACGGACAAAGTGTTTATCTCCACCTTCTGTTCTTGAACAATATATCTCAGCTTTGAGCTTGGTGAGCCCAAATCATCATCAATGAGTATGAAGTCTGTATCCTGGCCTCCTAAAGGCCCCTCATCATGTATTGGCCTCTAACCCTTGTCCTGTACCTATACTTTTGATGAAGGAAGTGAGACCCATTCCACCCCGGGTGGAGATAATACTCGCTTAGCTGCTGCAAACAACCCTCTAATGCCCCTCTGATAGGTGACAAACACCAACACACTAGTGGTCTGTGTCTCATGACCTTCCTGCTGATATGAAGGTTCACCTGCCTCATGAAAAGCCTCCAAAGGTACCTGAGGAGCTGTGAAGAAATCATTAGAAATGAAATCCTCCCATGAAATATCTTGCAAACCAAGCTGATGCATAACCACAATTTTGATGAGTGCAAAGTGATAGATACTGTTATACTGTTGCTCAGGAGTTTTCCTTTGCACTAGGGTGGTCATCTTCTTAATATTCTAGCACATGAAGTAAGGGACGTTCATCATTCTCACCCTGGTAAAATGCATCAGCAACCTGATATGATAGGCATAGAGGCAAGAAAACCGGCCCTCACAACTGAAATATTTGATAATGAGTTTCATCAAAGGATCGTATGAATCTTTCAGGAACCGAAAGGAAAAAACTCTGCTAAGTTGTCTCAAAAAACCGGGCTTGATATATGGCTCATAGTGTTCCCTGTCAACTTGCTTCCTTTTGTTCCATTGTTCTCCAACATTTGGAATACCGGTTGCTAGAGAGATAGATTCTGGTGTTAAGGTGAATGTCACACCTGCAAGAGTGACTTGGCCATTATGTAAATGCAGCACAAACAATCTGGCTAGCTCATGATGGTGGTGGACTCTAGCAACCATCTCACAAAACTGATAACAAGACTATTGTTGAAAACATGAAATAGCAAGAGGACAAGCCTGCAGCTCAGCCAGTGAAGTAGGCTCCTCCCTCACATGTCTGCCACTCTTGTGAGGTCTCCTAGGTGTAAGCAATTCAGTTGTAGAGTCACTGTCTCGGTCATAAGAGGAAATTGTCTCCATGTTTGCCAAAGTCTGTGTTGTCTTAGATGAGAATGAGGATTTTTGGTGTCTTTGGTTTTTTTTGCCAAATGTATGACAATATGTGAGGGGCTATGGAGGGAGAGGGTAGGGGGAATGTTGGGAATATTACCAATTGAAATTTTCCAAAGAGTTTTAGGGGTAGTCACTAGGCTTTTTGGGATAGGATTTGGGGTTTGGGAAATTTATAACTTGGATTTGGGATAATGGGAATATGGAATAGGGTAGATGAATTTTAGGGATATGGGGAATAGGAAAATGGGCTGATGGAACTAGAATAACAGTGATGAGGGAATAACAAGGTGGGGAAGTGGAAGTGATAGGCACAAAACCAAACTATAAACCCTAAGGAAGCATTTCTTGAACTATCAAATAGGGTTTGAATTTTTGTTTATTAAATACTCATAGACATCATAAGATTCACGTTCACTGGCAGTGGAGGGGTTTCTTGACTTACTTGGACCGGAGGTGACCGAGCAGATTCGAAGTTTTGAGAGAAATCGTAGTGAGAAATATTTTCGGCCCTACGCGCCGCGCCACCAACCCAACATGCCGTGCCACTCCTATACGCCACGCAGGTGTATTCTTAACACAGTGGAGGCTGACCCAATGCGTCGTGCCTGTCTTGTGTGCCACGTCACCCGGCCAATGCGCCGCGCACCTGAACTTGCACAATTTTCCCTTCAAATTGCTTCCTTCGTTCTTCACGGTTTTTCCTTTGCTCACTCTCTCCTCTTGGCATATAAATGAGCTTTTGGACATGGAGATGAGTTATATACCAAGGATCTTTAATTCTCCATTTCAAAAAAAAACCCACTTTGTAATGTTTCAGATTTACTCTGTTTAAACATCTTGCTTCATTTTGGCTTTTTGATTGAATGATGTGCTTTGTGTTTGCCTTGCAGGGAATGAATTTGCTGGAGCTTGACAAAGGTGACCAGGGTTGCCAATGAAATTATTTTTACAACTGAGAAAACTTGAAATTACATTACATTTATACATAAAAGATAAAATACTCTATTTTTCTTCAAAATAGAGTTTTGAAGAAAAATACATCATTAAGCATATGATGATGAATTTCTTAGTACTGAAACCTTATTTCAAACTCCTCATGCACCTGTTGACCATTATTGGGAATTTTGAAGACCTTATTAATGAAACCCTAGACCTAATGACACTAAAACCCTAAAAATGACTCTTTGCAAACTATGAGACAAAAAGTGACTGCAAATGATCTTAATGAATGGAAATGGGCCAGCAGGGAAAGGACATGAGGGATATGAGAAACAAGCCACTACCGTCAGATGATCCATGCTCCTAATGGAATGCAGCTGACCGAGTGAGACACCTAATATGCAATGCAACAAGAGAATTTTGATCACTGACGGAGGGATGAAGATACCGACACTAACAGAATCAATATTTAATTATTTTCATATAGAAACCTCTACAAAAATACTACCAGACTCAGTAATGGAATTAAGTGATAACATGGAAGCCCATGATAAAAAATTCTCTATAGTGTAATTTTCCTGAAATTTTTTGTCTAAAATATGAGTTTAACAAACCTACCCCGCAAGATGTTGAAGAAAGTCATAATTGAAATATATGTGGAAAAAATTGTTAAGATTTTTTAACCCAATGTTTCAAACTTCAAAGTGAGTTCATATTCAGTGGATCACAAGTTCACAATGATATGTTTAAACATGAATTGTGTTGAGCTATTAATATTAATATTTTTTATATTGGAGGATTTAATTCATGTCGATGTCTATTGTTAATTTTCTTTAATAATGGTTTCCAAGTATTGCTAAGTTTTAGACCATTGTCACGATTCATAGTGTTATCTCTCTTTTCAATTTCTATAGATTCTTTTACTCACTTTTTAAGTAGTGCTCCTCCTTATGGATGAGTTTTATGTTTTCCATGAAAATGTATCAAGAGGAGGATCATGCATGTTCTGCCAAGGAATATTTTGATGCCCTATCTCTTAATTTGTCTGCTATGGATATGTTTGAGAGGATGGTTTCACCTAGTGAATTTCTGTATTAGACTTCATCCCTACAACGTTTTAGAAAAAATAGATTTGTTATATATTTAGCTCTCTATAATCATAATTTATTTAATTGTATTGCATTATCCATTGTATCCCTTCCATGGCGGGACTTGATAATGTGAAAGAGTGAATCCATACATGTGAGTTGATTGAAAATAATGTGAAAAAACATGTTAGGAGTTTTTAACCCAATTTTTTGGACTTCAAAGTGAGTCCATCTTCAATGGATCACAATTCACAATGATATGTTTAAATGTGATTTTTATTGAGCTCTTAATATTAATATATTTATATTGCAGGATTTAATTCATGTCGGCTCATGATGTCCATTATTAATTTTTTTTAATAATGGTTTCCAAGTATTGTTAAGTTTTAGACCATCGTCATGGTTCATAGTATTGGCTCTTTTTTCAATTTCTATAACTTCATTTACTCTTGTTTTTAAGTAGTGCTCTTCCTTCTAGATGATTTTTGTGTTTTCCATGCAAATGTAGTGAGAGGAGGATCATGCATGTTTTTTCAGGGCATATTTTGATGCCCTATCTCTTAATATGTATGCTACAACCACGCTGGATAGGAGGTTGCACCTGGTGAATTTTGGTATGAGATTTTCATCCC
Organism: Pinus albicaulis; assembly: GCA_034641835.2. Taxonomy (NCBI): domain Eukaryota; kingdom Viridiplantae; phylum Streptophyta; class Pinopsida; order Pinales; family Pinaceae; genus Pinus; species Pinus albicaulis. The sequence continues at coordinate 1,722,480,063 of CM076578.1, read as the reverse complement.
TACAACGTTTTGTAAAAACCAAATTTGATAGATATTAAGCTCTTCATAATCGTAAATTATCACATTGTATTGCATTATTCATAGTTTCCCTTCCATGACAGGACTTGACAATGTGAAAGAGTGAGTCCATACAGGTGATTTGATTGAAAATATATGTGGAAAAACCTATTAATATTTTTTAACCCAACATTTTCAAAGTGAGTCCATCTTTAGGGGATCGCAATTCAAAATGAGATGTTTAAATGTGATTTTTATTAAGATATTAATATTAATATTTTTGTGTTAAGGGATTTAATTCATGTTGGCTCATGATTTCCATTGTTAAATTTATTTAATAATGGTTTCCAAGTATTTCTAATTTTTATACCATTGTCACAGTTCATAGTGTTGGTTCTTTTTTCAATTTCTATAGCTTATTTTATTCTTCTTTTTAATTAGTGTTCTTCCTTCTTGATGAGTTTTTTGTTTTCCATGAAAATGTAGTGAGAGGAGGAGCATGCATGGCTTTCCAGGGAAAATTTTGATGCCCTATCTCTTAATATATCAACTATAGCCGCGTTGGAGACTATGGCTTCACTTGGTGAATTTTGGTATAATATTTTCATCCCTACAATGTTTTAGAAAAAACAAATTTGATATATATTTAGCTTTTGATAATTGTAACTTCTCCAATTGTATTGCATTATCCATAGCGTCCATTCAATGGTGGGAATTGATAATACGAAATAATGATTCCATACAGGTGAATTGATTTAAAATGTATGTGGAAATGTGGAAAAACTTGTTAATATTTTTTGAACCAATATTTCAGACTCCAAAGTGAGACCATCTTCAGGAAAATCACAATTCACAATGAGATGTTTAAATGTGTTTTGTATTGAGATATTAATATTAATATTTTTATATTGGAGGACAAAAACATGTTAATATTTTTTAACCTAATGTTTTGTACTTCAAAGTGGGTCCATCTTCATGGGATCAGAAATCACAATGAGATGTTTAAACATGATTTGTATTGAGCTATTAATATTAATATTTTTATATTGGGGGAGAAAAACTTTTTAATATTTTTTATCCCAATATTTTGAACTTCAAAGTGAGTCCATCTTCGGAAGATCACAATTCACAATGATATGTTTAAACATGATTTGTATTGAGCTATTAATATAAATATTCTTATATTGGATGATAAAATATCGTTAGGAGTTTTTAACCCAATGTTTCGAACTTCGAAGTGAGTTCAAATTTAGGGGATCAAAATTGAAAATGAGATTTTTAAACATGATTTGTATTAAGTTATTAAATTAATATTTTTATATTGGAGAAGAATAACTTGTTAAGAGTTTTTAACCCAACGTTTTGAACTTCGAAGTGAGTCCATCTTCAGGGGATCACAAATCACAATGAGTTGTTTAAACGTTATTTTTATTGAGTTACTAATATTAATATTTTTATTTTGGAGGAGAAAAACCTTTCAATATTTTTTAACCCAATGTTTTAGATTTCAAAGTGAGTCCATCTTCCAGGGATCACAATTCACAATGAGATGTTTAAACGTGATTTGTATTGAGATATTAATATCAATATTTTTATATTCAAGGAGATAAACTCGTTAAGATTTTTTAACCTAACTTTTCAGACTTCAAAGTGATTCCATATTTAGGGGATCATAATTCACATTAAGACACTTAAACATGATTTGTATTGAGCTATTAATAGTCATATTTTTATATTGGAGGAGAAAAAACTATTAAGAATTTTTAACCCAATGTTTCAAACTTCAAAGTGAGTCCATCTTCAAGGGATCACAATTCACACTGAGATATTTAAATGTGATTTGTATTAAGCTATTAATATTAATATTTTTATATTGGAGGAGAAAAACCTATTAAGAGCTTTTAACCCAATAATTTGGACTTCGAAGTGAGTCCACTTTCAGGGGATCACAATTCAAAATGAGATGTTTAAATTTGATTTGTATTGAGAAATTAATATTAATGATTTTATATTGGAGGATAAATACATATTAAGATTTTTTAACCCAACATTTTGGACTTCAAAGTGAGTCCATCTTCAGGGGATCACAATTCAAAATAAGATGTTTAAACATGATTTCTATTGAGCTATTAATATTAATAATTTTATATTGGAGGATAATTTTTTTTTAATATTTTTTAACCCAAAGTTTCATACTTCAAAGTGAGTCCGTCTTTAGGGGATCACAATTCACAATGAGATGTTTAAACGTGAATTGTATTGAGCTATTAATATTAATTATTTTTATATTGGAGGGGAAAATTCTATTAAGAGTTTTTAACGCAACGTTTTGGACTTCAAAGTGAGTCAATATTTGGGGGATCCTAATTCACAATGACATGATTAAACGTTATTTGTATAGAGATATTAATATTAATATTTTTACAATGGATGAGAAAAACTGGTTAAGTGATTTTAACCTAACTTTTCAGATTTCAAAGTGATTCCATCTTTAGGGGATCACAATTCATAATGAAATGTTTAAAAGTGATTTGTATGGGCTATTAATGGTAATATTTTTATATTGGAGGAGAAAAACACGTTAAGAATTTTTAACCAAATGTTTCAAACTTCAAAGTGAGTCGATCTTCAAGGTATCACAATTCACAATGAGATATTTAAAATGTGATTTGCATTGAGCTATTAATATCAATATTTTTATATTTGAGGAGAGAAACATGTTAAGAATTTTTAACCCAATGTTTCAGACTTGAAAGTGAGTCCATCTTAAAGGGATCCCAATTCACAATGAGATTTTAAACATGATTTGTATTAAGCTATTAATTTTAATATTTTTGTATTGGAGGAGAAAACATGTTAAGAGATTTTAACCCAACTTCAAAAACTTCAAAGTGATTCCATCTTTAGGGGGATCACAATTCACAATGAGATCTTTAAATGTGATTTGTATTGGGTTATATTAAGATTAATATTTGTATATTAGAAGAGAAAAATGTGTTAATATATTTTAAACTAATGTTTCAGAGTTCAAAGTGAGTCCATCTTCAAGGGATCACAATTCATAATGAGAGTTTAAACTTTATTTATATTGAGCTATTAATATTAATAATTTTATATTAGAGGAGAAAAACGTGTTAAGATTTTTTAACACAACGTTTCATGTAGAAATATGGTGATATAATTGCAATTTCTCAAGAAATTTAATCTAAATCAAGAGACACAATTCTACTCTACTGCTCCGAGGAAATTGGTTCACAATTTAAAACAACATGCACAAACATGCATCATCAAGTACACATGTATACGGATGTTTCTAGTGGAAATAAACTGCTAAAAACTCCTTTTATATTGCTTTTATTAATCAAGTGAATTGAGAAACAATTACAATTGTGATCTCTCCTTTGAGGACAAACTACAAGAGTAAACTTTCTCTCACTCTACCTGCATTTGCACTACCTGCACTTGTGTTGCCCGCACTTGCATTGTGTGCACTCGCTCCTATTTACCTACACAATTCTTGAGGATATATTGTTGGGTACCGGATTTGTATACTTTTCTCTCCCATTTTCGCCCACCTTTCTATCTCTTTGTATCATTATTGTTCTTAAACACACGAGGTAAACCCCTTTCTTTTATCTTACATGGGATATTTGATTAATGAAGTAATAGTCAAGGAGGTTTTACCTTTTTTAAACATTAAATCCAATATTTTTATAGATTTGTAAAAAGAAATGAGATTACAGTTGTAAGTCGAGGAACAACTCCTAATTTCCAGTGTTTCCTTCACTTGCTGCTACAACACAATAGAATTTGTTTCACCCCAGCAATATTTCAGGATTTTTCATGGTTTCCTTTAGGGAAACTAGGTTGTTGTTGTAATGAATTGTATAATTGTAGATATGTAGTTGTTAGAGGAAATCTGTGATTTCTTGAACAATTGTATAAAGAGGGCCTGCGGGATATGAATCGGGATTAAGCAGAGAATATACAGATTTTGTAACAGAGTATTTTGCAATTAATTGAATGCACAACACTCTGTTGTTTTACCTGTAAATTGTGAGTTTTTCGTAGCCCTGATCAGAGATTTGGGCCCACTCTTCTGATCAGGTGCTGCGTTACCTTTCTTTCCGTTGATTTCATGTTTTAGTTTGGTTTTGTCACTGTTGTTCTAGTATAATGTTTTAATTGTTGTGAATGCCTTTTTTATTCTACTATCCATTTTAATTGTTGTTACAACAGTTTTTGTGTTCATTGATTTAAGTCAGTGATCCAATAGCAGGTTGTGTGACTGCTCTTGCATATACTGTGTGCGTTAGTCTTGAAATAACTAACACCCTCGGGTTGATAATTTATGTAGAAAAAGGGTTTGAATATTGTTCACATCTGGACACCAACATTTTGGCCCCGTTGCCGGGGAAGGCTAACAAGGTGCAAGAACATGATTTGCAATTGATCTAAGGGTCGATCTCTCATCTTGGGGAGGGAATTTATTGCCCTAATTCAAGTCCTGAGCGTAGTGTTTTGTGTTTTTCTGCTTCTTTATTGTTGTCTTTAGAATTGATCTCTCGTCTTGGGGAGGGCACATATTACCCTGCTCCAAGTCATGAACATAGTGTGTTGTTTTTCCCTGCTTTTTTTTCTTTTGTTAAGACCGATATCTCATCTTAGGGAGGGTATTTGTTACCGTGCTCTAAGTCTTGGGCATAGTTTTAAGTTTTTTCTGCTTTTTGATTATTTTCTGAAAGGGCCAGCTTCTCGTCTTGGGGAGGGTATTTTATTACCCTACTTCAGGTCTTGAACTTTGATTTTCTTTGTTTGATTTTTTATTTTGAACCTACTCTCTCATCCCGGGGAGGAAGTTATCTGTCCTGCTCCAGGTCCTGAGCGCTTTTTCTATTTTGATGAATTATTCTCACCAATTGTATGAACAAAGATCTGAATAAGAGGGGCAGAGGAAGACCCCCAAAGAAAGGAAAGGATCTGGGAAGGAAGACGTATATTCAAGAGATCATCAAGAAGGCTAAATATGAAGCATCCTCTCGTGTTTCTGTCAGGTTAAGGGTTTAGATGGGGTCCGAAGGGCAGTTGGTTGAACAGCCATCTCCAGCCACGGTACTAGAGGAAATTATTTTGACGACAGAAGAAGTAATAAATAATGTATTGGTAAAGGAGAAATCCCTACTGTCAGTAGAAGGGGAAGAAATAACAAGCAAAGGGTCAGAAGAACTGAGCAATTTTAATTGGGAGGAAGAACCTCCGAAAGGGTTTTCATCACCAAGAGACCAAGGGAGTGCTTTGAAGTCTCCTGCAGTTGAATTAAGCAATTCCAATTTGGAAAGAGAGTTCCTAAAGGATTTTGTGTCACCAAGAGACCAGCAGAGTGTGGTGAAACCTCCTACAGTTGAATCACCCCAAGTACCAACCGCAGAACCAATTGAAATCCAAGGTGAGTATTGGAGGATATTTATGGCACCTGCAAGTTCTTCTATTGATTTTCCAATTGGAAACATTATAGGTGTTGCACCAATGAAGCCCGTCCCTTTAACAGCTTTACCTAATTTTCATGGACTTTCTTCGAAAGACCCTAATACATTCCTCTTCGAATTTGACATTGTGGAGGGTACGATTATATCTCCGATGCTCAGAAACTAAAAATATTCCTTGCTACCCTAAAAGGGACAACCCTGTGATGGTTCATGGGTTTAGGAGGGAGAACTATTACCTCATGGGAAGGGATGAAAGAAGAATTTTTGGAGAAATACCAATATTACTGTAAATCCCATGACATTAAGGGGGAAATATTTAAGTTTGTACAGAAAGATGATGAGAACATGGAAGACTGTGTGGAACGATTCAAATATATATTGCAGAGGTCAGGCCATAGTGACTTGGATAAGGATATTTTGAAGATCATTCTTCTTCGGGAGCTTAGGGAATATTCTTTGCAAATTCTGAACATAGTAGGAAAGGGGGATATTTCAAAAGAAGACTTTGACACAATCTGCGACTATTGCATTCAATGTTCACGAGGGGCTGCAAGGAGCGAACAAGGAATTTGGTCTTTAAAGACTTCTGGTGGAGGGGTTACAAAGGCTGAAATTGGAAACCTACTAGATAATCTAAGGATTGATACCCTGAGCACATTATCCGCCTAGATGGACACTCTGCAAGCAAAACAGAAATAGATATAGTTGGAGAATACTATGGCTATATTATTTCCACAGTGCAGAAACAAGCATCCCCTGAAATAATTCCCATTAAACACAGTGGAAGCTTGCAGGATCTGTGAATAGACTCATGCGACGAGCTTGTGTGCATCCTTACCTAGACTGAAGGAATTTTTTCAAGGGAAAATGTGGTAGACCAACTATACTTCATGGGGCTGAAAAAGCCATGGCAACCTCGACCACCAGTTATAAATCCGAGTATGTTTCAGGACCCATCCCATTATTTTAATAATTTTAATATGGGTCCCCAATCTGCACCATTTTCATCTATGTGGTCTCAATATCAATACCCCCTTGGAAAAAATGGGTTCCCCAGACCAGTTCGAATCCTTCATGGAATCAGAACTGGCATGGACCCTCTCCTGCTAGGAAATTTCCTCAACCTATGCCTCAACAACAACTTCAGTTGCCCTCTAATGTACCTCCTGGAAATCCAACCCTTCGACCCCAGCTTCCTATCCAGCCCAATCTGAATCCTAATAATAAAGGGGTCCAACAAACAGATACTCTTAACCTTCAATCTTATAGCATTTCCACTGTAGGACTTAACAAAATAAACTTACGATCTGGGCGGGATAGTGAAGTTACAGAACCAGAACAGAGCATAGTTGGGGATAAACTAGACCAAAACATAACAAATCAGACACCTCCCCAATTTTTTCCTAATCAAGTTCATTCAACTTCTCCTCCATATCCTAAAAGACTGACCTTGAACAAACAAAACCCTTAGGCATAGTTTGACTTCCTAGGGAAATTTCAAAAACTTTTTGTCAAAATACCCTTGTTACAAGCCATGAGGGATGTACCTATATATGCAAAAAATCTCAAATATTATTTCTCTAAGAAACCAGGGAAGAAACCTAGGGATGCATTAACCATTCATGTGATGGGTAGACTGTCCGACATCATGTTAGGAAGGATCATGCCTGTGAAATATGGAGACCTAGGAAACCCAATTCTTACAATACAAATCAATGGGGTTGAAATCCCAAACGTACTGGTAGATTTTGAGGCTTCCATAAACATTATTACCTCCAAAACAATGAATGTATTAGGTTTCGGAAACATTAAGCCAACCCCTACTATCCTGGAACTAGAAGAAAGGTCTATAACTAAACCGGTAGGGAAATTGGAAGATGTGGCCATTTCAGTGGATTCGTGGCATTACCCTGTGGACCTCCTTGTATTACAGACTCGATCTTCAGTTGGTGGTCATCCATTGATCCTAGGAAGGCCTTGGCTCGCAACTGCAGACGCCTACATAGGGTGCTGATCTGGGCATATGATCATATCAAATGGGACAGTTACAAAGAATCTTACTCATTACCCTCCTGTGGAACCTATCCCATCGGAAAAATTATTAACCAGTCATAAACCTCTACCAATAGAAGAGACTGAACCTGAAAATGAATAAGTTATACCAATCCTCACTATCAGAAAGGCCCTTCAATTCAAAATAGAAACTGAGGATGATGCCATCAACACTTTTATTAATGATCCCAGTTCTATTTCCAATTCAACTCGTCAAATTTTAGAATTTGCTATGAGCTATGAAACATAGGAAAAAATTGAACCAGAAGATGAAATTGAAGACATTCCTGTAACCTCATCCCATGATAGTATTCCAATTGAGGTTGAACGAAGGAAAAAACTCAATATCAACCCTAATCTGTCTGCATCCCAGACAAAACAACTCTTAAAAGTCCTTCAAGATCATCAGGAAGCTTTTTCCTGGGATTATACCGACATGAAGGGGATCCTTGCTAATTTATGTACTCATCATATTTATATTAAGGAATAATGTTGCCCTGTAAGACAACCCCAACGGAGAATGAATCTTGCTCTAAAGAACATTGTCAAAGAAGAATTACAAAAATTATTGGATGTAGGTTTCATTTACCCCATCTCAAATAGCCAATGGGTATCCCTGCTCGTTATTTTTCCTACCAAGAATGGTAAGTGGCGGATCTGTGCAGATTTCAGGGGGCTAAACAAGGCAACTCAAAAAGACCATTTCCCTTTTCCATTCGTTGACCAATTTATGGACACCTTGGCTGGGAAGAAGTTATTTTCCTTCCTAGATGGATTCAGTGGATAAAACTAGATTCATATAGCCCTGGAAGACCAGGATAAAACAACTTTCACATACCCCTGGGGGACCTTTGCATATAGGGTCATCCCATTTGACCTGTGTAATGCTCCTACTACCTTCCACAGGGAAATTCTGGGAATATTTTCTGATTTGGTCGATGATAGTGTTGAAATCTATATGGATGATTTTACTCCATATGGAAATTCATTTGAAGAGGGATTGGAAAATCTGGAGAAAGTACTCAAAATATGTAAGCAGACCCATGTATCTTTGAGTACAGTCAAATTCCATATGATGAGGGAAGAAGGGATAGTATTGGGACATTTGCTCTCAGTTGTTGGAATTCAAGTTGATCCAGCTAAAGTAGAGGTAATATTACACTTCCTGGTACCAAAGACACCCACACAGGTACGTAGCTTTATTGGTTGTGCTGGTTATTACATAAGTTTAATAGAAAATTTTGCAAATATAACACATCCACTTTTTCAATTTCTAATGAAAGATGCAGAATTCTTGTGGACTAAAGACTATGAACTAGCTTTCACGAAAATTAAGGGACTGATTTGCAAAGCTCCAATCCTTCAAGGACCTGATTGGGAATTACCATTTCACATACATGTTGATGCTTCTCAAACAACAGTAGGAGTTGTTTTAGTACATCAATTAGACAAAACACCGCATGCAATTTATTATGTTAGCAAGAATTTAATTCTTGTTGAACTGAATTACATGGTGACGGAAAAAGAATTCCTGGCTGTCATTTATGCTATCAACAAGTTCTGACATTACATCACCGGGTATCCTACTTTTGTACATACTGATCATGTAGCAATCAGGTATTTGATGACTAAACCTATCACTCCTGGCTGTATTACAAGATGGTTGCTATTGCTTCAATAATTTGATATTACAGTAATATAAAAACCAGGAAAAGATAATGTAGTTGTTGATTTCCTATCTAGAATGGATAACAATGATGAATGCACACCTATAGAAGATAGTTTTCCCGATGAGCATCTTTTTTGCAGTTTCTACTAAACCTTCGTGGTATGTAGATATTGCTAACTATATTGCTACAGGGAAATTGCCTCATCATTTTTCATACAGGGAACAACGAAAAATTATTCATCACAATGCTTGATATTCTTGGATGGCAGGGTACCTTTTTCATACAAAAGCTGATAAGAAAATTCGGTGATGTGTATCTGAGGATGATATTTATGAAGTATTGAAGGTTGCCCATGATGGCCCTTGTGGATGGAATTTTACAGACAAAAGAATAGGCCATAAGGTGCTACAAATGGGATATTACTGACCTTCTATCTTTCGGGATGCACAGAATTATGTCAGGAGGTGTGATAGTTGCCAGCGTATGGGGCAGCCTGGTCGAGCTAATGAAATGCCTTTACAGGCACAGGTAGTCCTTGAACCTTTTAAGAAATGGGCTATCGACTTCGTGGGACCCTTCAACCCACCCTCCCAGCAAAAGGTTCACATTCTGGTATGTACTGATTACGTGACTAAGTGGGTAGGAGCCAAAGTTGTTGCAAAAGAAATAAAGCAGGTGGTCTCAGATTTTCTATTTGAGGAATTTTTTTCTCGTTATGGTACTCCAAGAGAGATTGTTTCAGACGGAGGAGCACAATTTACATCACACATGATAGCAAAGCTTATGTAGAAATAAGGAGTCAAACACAGGGTGACATCTCCATACCATCCCCAGGCAAATGGATAAGTAGAAAGCACAAACAAGACATTGGAAAATATCTTGACAAAAACTGTGGCATACCATCCTCAGGATTGGGCTCAAAAGCTGCCTGAAGCTCTCTGGGCATACAGAACAACATGGCGAAACACCACTGGGTTTTCACCATTTGAGTTGGTTTACGGAAATCCCCGTTGTTTCCAATAGAGTTTGAAATCAGTACGCTCGGAACAGCTCTTGAAGTTGGTTTGGATTTGTCAGATGCACAGAAACATAGACTGGCCCAGCTCAATGAACTAGATGAAATCTGCTCAATGGTTGTCCAGAGAACTACTGCTATTCAAAAGCAGAGAATGAAATGGCATGATAATTTTATCAAGAACAATGTGTTTCAGAGGGGAGATTGGGCACTACTCTGTGACTCCCGCTTTAAGGATTTTAAGGGAAAGCTTTGCACTCATTGGATGGGACCTTACGAGGTGGATGTTGTATTTGATAATGGAACTGTCAGGCTAGTCACAATTGACGATACACGTGCTTCATTCATAGAAAATGGGAATCGCTTGAGATTATACCACCGCCCAGCCTCTAAGGATGCTTTTATCAAACACCTCTTTGAGAAATATGGTTTTAAGGTTATCAGTGCAGAGAACTCTTCCTCTGCATCCTTGTTTAAAAATAATAATAAAAATAATAAATAAATACATTAAAAAAAAAGAATAAAGAATTATACTGTTACTATTTATTTTGTTATCTTTTTGCAAGAGTTACTACTAAGGAGTAATGCTTTAAAAATCAAAAAAAATTCTAAGTATCGATTGCTGCTACTCATGATGTTGTTACTCGGTTGCTGCTACTCATGATGTTGTTACTCGGTTGCTGCTACTCATGATGTTGTTACTCGATTGCTGCTACTCATGATGTTGTTACTCGGTTGCTGCTACTCATGATGTTGTTACTCGGTTGCTGTTACTCCGAATGTTGTTACTCGCACTACTGTTACTTCAGATGTTGTTACTCTGGGTGTTGTTACTCGCATTGTTGTTACTCCGGATGCTGCTACTCGCATTGTTGTTACTCCAGATGTTGTTACTCTGGATGTTGCTACTCGCACTGTTGTTACTCCAGATGCTGTTACTCCGGATGCTGCTACTCGAACTGTTGTTACTCCAGATGTTGTTACTCTGGATGCTGCTACTCGTACTACTATTATTCCAACCGCATCATTACTGCGACATCATCCTACCAACCTTCACTTCGTCCAGGTAGGTCGCTAGGTACACCCCCACATGACTTTTACCGATTTAATTAAATATCCCATGTGAACACATTAATGTCGCGGATGGAAACTCTTAAGTTGGGGGGTGCCGTCATAATTTAATGACGGCGTAATGATGATTTTGTAAGCCATTATTAAAATTCCGTGTGTGGTACACCCTACGATCCTTATCAATATTCTGTAAAATTATTAATTATGTATTGGGATCCATAACACGTCCTTTCCATTTCATATGAAATAATTACCATTTTGTTCATTGCACTTCCCATATTTTTTCATGATTTCCTAAGTTTCCGAGAATTACCATACGTATTTACCGTTACCACCATTCATTTTTCACCATGCTGTTTTTCCAAATTTGGTATCCACTATTCTGTCCAACGGTCTGTTGTTCCAAGAGTGTTGTTATAGTCCCCACAGTATGGGCGGATTGGCTGTGCGGCATGAACCTGAAAATACAGCTTCAATCCGCAGTAATCCAGAGGTATGGAAAATATGTGTCAATGCAATATGGGATACCTATTTCGACAAATTTCAGGGGTTTGACAGGGAAATCACAATGGAATTTGCGCTTAATTTGGATGAGAATGGCTCACAGGTCAGAGGATTGGAAATTCCTATCACAGAAGAGAATTGCAGAAGTTAGCGGGCTGAGACAACAAGGGCAGCAATGGTTTTCTCGGAGAGTTTCTCTCCCAGATTTTTCCGAATTATTTTTGTAGGCAGGAGAAAGCGTCGTTCAATTGGGCAGAGGATATGAGCACAACTCTGTTTCGTACCCATGGAATGAAGTCGCAGGTTTTGTAATGAAATACATAACTTGCGAAGGTCGTGCCACAACTCTGCTTAAATATCATTTTAAAATTATAACTCATATTTTATTTCCACAAGCTCAGGTGCATTCCTTAAACATGCCCTTCTTCCTATTAAAACAGTTGTAGCACATGGCACAGTCCGCTCGGCGTTCACACCGGATGTCATCAGTGCTCTCCAACCATGGATTGGTGCGTTTACTGGTCATGAATGCAATAGTCATATTTAGATTTTCTTGGGCGGAACTTTGTGGATCATCAGAAGAAGATATAGCAATCGTTATTGCTGCTAGAGAAGAGGAACCAATCTCTCTGGCTGGTTTAGTAGAAGAAGAACATTTGGAGGAAATTGATCAAGAGGAACCCAAAGAAATGGAAATGGAGGTTGATCAAGAGAAACCCGAAGAAGTGGAAATGGAGGTTGATCAGGAAGAACATGAAGAAATGAGAGTAGAGGAGATAATTGGCGACACAGTCGAGGCTGCCACACAAGAACCAACCTTGCCTGAGGAGCCCACAGATGAAGGAATTATGGATATAGTGCATGAAGTCGAGATTGTCATACAGTCGTCGACTTTTGTCAATGAAGAACAGGGAAGTGGAATGTCAGATAGAGGGATGGCAAGTGATGTTTTTTTGTAAGAAACAACATCAGCTGCCCAAGTAAATATGGATATTGAAACAAGTGGGAGTGTTACACAAGAACCACCCCCGATTCAACTAGAACAGGGAAACAGGGAAGCAATCCATGAAGAACAGAAAGATAAAAGAGAAATAACCCATGAGTTCGATATTGTCCCACAAGAACCAGTATCGACCTCAGAGGAAGAAATAATGCACAAAGGGTAGGAGGACAGAAGGGAAACAGATCTCAGAATTGACGTTGTGCCACAAGAACCAGCGTTGACCCCAACTCAAGTAATAATGCATGAAAATCCAGCCCAAGCTAGAAACAAGTGATGAAGTTATTCCCCACTCTTCATTCCAATCGATGATGCCTAGAGGGGAGAGGGGATTCCGCTCACCCCAACGATTAATGAAGGACATAGTTGTTCCACTGGTGCTTAATTTTGTCGACCTAGGAGAGGACATGGCCAATATCGGCCCATTCATTGTTGAATCTTTGTTCGAGCACTCAGAGGCTCGCAAAGAAGATGGGATTCCTATGGAAACATAGAAACACAGAGTGGTCGATGGAAATGCTGACTAGACGACAGGATTCCCTGAAGTAAATGTAGAGGGAGATGCCCCTGAAGATAGGGAGCCCAGCCAGAAAGACCTAACAGAAGAACTAGCTAATAATACTGGCATCATTCTGCTGCCTCCTGAGCCTGTTATAGGCCCAGAAAATGAATTTCTTGTCAAAAAGGAATGGATTGAATAGTGTGAGAGGAGAAGGTTACCTCTCAAGAAAAGGTATCAGTTGCAGTTCAATGAAACCATGAGATTGAAGAGGGAGTTTCGGGAGTTAAAGAGACAAGTTTCCCGGTTGAAAAAGAAGGTAAAAGTCTACAAATGGAGGGCAGTAAAGCCAAAAAATGAAGTCTCCTCCACAACTACACAGACTGGTCCAATTGAACAGTTGTTTTAAGGCTGGGAATTTTTCTCGGCCGCCGAGATCCAAAGGTGGCAGTCTGCTGCTAATGGACATAAGAAAGAGACAATGCAGGTTCGAGAACAAGCTGTCGGGATCGTTACAAGATACATAGACCAGTTAGATAAGGCACGACTGAAGCAAGATAAACAAAAGGCCATAATAGAAGAATTGGAAGAACAAGTACAGCTGCTACAATTAGATAAGGAGAAGATGTTCTCCCTGGCACATCAGGTAATGGCCTACAGACCTCCTGCACATAGCTATGCCTTATTCCTTCATGAACAATTTCTTTTCTTTTGTCTTGAAAGTATATATAAGGAGATTTGGCACGAGATTTAGGACCCCATTCAATTTCTCTGTATCTTAAAAATTCATGATATCATAGTGTTGTGGTAAAACAAAACCCCCCCGCCCCTATTTTTAACTTATGTACTTCAAATAATGGGGACCCTTTCTACAAAATTCTTGGCTAAACACCTTTTAGGGTTTTGATTAAGTTAATTGTTTTGTAATTTTGTCATTTTTCATTTTTATCAGATTTCTATTTTGATTGTTTCAATGAATCTAGTTTATTCATAAGCTTTCCAACGATACGTGTTTCACTTCATTTGGTCAAACGAATTGTAAATGGCACTCCTTTGAAGTTTGGATTATTTTCTCGCTTGGGTTAAAAATGTATAAATGTACCAATATTTCAATTCTCATAGTTAAAATAGTCATTCATTGTAAATATTAAAATTTTAGTTCGTTTTTACTATTATCACCTTTTTCCCCAATATCCAAACTTTTTAGTTTTTTAGTTAAATTATTCATTTTAATGATTATAGCTCCGCCCACCCACCGAACAGTCATGTTACATAACATTAACCTTACCACATTATACATTACAAACCGCCGCTTAAAACCTATTGGTAGAACCCCTTACCTTTTCGCATATCGGCCATCGCAGAAATCTTCACCACATTAATATGCTATCTTTCCGAAAATCCGATGCGATATTATATGGGACCCGCCACATCACGTGCATCACATATCTTACTTTTCATTGCCGAATATTCATCGCTACCCATCTCCAAGTGCGGTTTGCGACAAGTTTTGACTTTGCGATTGTGATTGGCCTCACCTCTACCAACCACGTCACTTTCTTTTACTGACAATCCCTCCTCTATTACTCTCTTATCACTCCATACTCTCCCTCCACTCCTCCTCTCTCTCTCATGTGGTGTGCATTTTTTATTTTGTTTGAATTATTAATTTAAATAAACTATATTATATAATATTATAATTAGTATTATATTTTTATTATAATATTTTTATTATAATTTTAATATAATTTAAATTATAATATTAATATAATATTTTAATTAATCAATAAATCATTTTTTTATTTATTTTAATTGTATTTTTCAATTAGTTTTTATTAAATTTAATAATGTAATTATAAATTATTTAATAGATAATATAACTTAATTTAGAATTAGATTATAACTAAATTAGATGAATAATATAATTGCAATTAATTAGAATTAATTAATTAAATATCATAATCTAATTTAGGATTAAAATTTAATTTAAAATTTTGAGTTTTTAGCCCAAGCAACAAAAATTCCAGATTTTTGGCAATTTTAAGATACCAACTTTAGGGGCTCATAAATGGAGTTTTACTTGGCCAAATGAGACCCAGGACAACTCATTGGAAAGATAAAATGATGGAGATTATTCCTGAAGAGGTTTCATTTCCAGATTTGATCATGTATTGGGTCTAAAATTTAGCAAAAGATCAAGCTATGAATTTTTCAACAAAACTAATTTTCTGAGTTTTATTTTTTGCATTTTAATTTGCCACAACTTCTTATGAGTGCAAATCCATTCGTCTATGTTCTCTTTGGCCAATTAGATCAGCACAAACATCAAAAGAAAGCTTATATTTCCTTTCAATTATTTATTTAATTAAGTTTTAATTGGATTTATTTTAATTTCTAGATTTAACATTTTGATTTTATTTTTGCACTTTAATTTTGTTTTTTATTTGTTTTACAAGAAAATAGTTGAGGAGATGAGAAGAAGAAGATCTCAATCAATGAGAAGGCTCCAACAATTGAAAAATATGATTTTAAACCAATAAAAATTGATGGAGCAAAACCACTCTTCAAACAAACTTTCCTATGAAGAAATCCTTTTGTAAATTTTATAAATAGTAGATATCAAAATGTAATAGGGGCTTCTCTCCTCTGCAATTCTGGAATTCTTGATGGCACTATTGTCTAGAGGATTTAGAGGTGTAGGGTGAAAGGAGAGGAATCTCAGATCTGGATATTATTGAGATTTTTCTTTTACATTTTGAGTTATGTATAATGAACAGAGTCTTGCACTACTATAGCTCTGATTTTGAAAGTAGAAGTTCAAGCATTGTAAAATATTGTTAGAGACTGGAGCTGGAGAAATGGACTTAATAAATTGGTATTTATAATACTATTATTTTAAATGTTGATTTCATTTTATGATAATAGGAATGTGTCAATTTACTCGCATACTCGTGCACTTCTGTCAGTATGATTAATTTGCCTCAATTTATGTTATTATTTTTCTCTACTCTTATGGGTTGAATTCCGATTTCTAAGTAACTATTTACTCAGAAATCTGTTTTATAAAATTTATTTATTGAATAGTGATATGTTGTGAACTATTTCCACATGTTATTTTTTAATTATTCAATTTACTGATTAAATGATTAATATCATTTTGAGAACTACTTCCTTAGTGTTGTTGATTGATTATTTCAGTTAAGAGGTCTCTATATAGGATGTGCTTGGTACTCACAATGTTGGTTAATTGAACTATTTCTTTAACTTGATATTCATTTAAAACAAACATATTTAAATCTCAATTATTTAAAATATCTTGCTCTCAGTTGGGATAGATCTATATCTGCCTAATTGAGATGGGATTAAAATAGTTTCCATTTGCTTGCATCTTAGAATAATATTGCATATAGATTAAATTATACATCCTTAAAAATTCCTCTTCCCAAAGAGGCAAAACTTTAGTTGTGGTCTGGCTAAGCCCAAATTAGCTTAAGGATCACGTTCTTATCCGATCGGCAAGAGAAATGATCTGATGTCTCTTTCCCATTGATAGATAAAAGTCATATTTTAAGCCAATGGAGATTGAGAGAAGGTAACTGGACCTAGTTAAACCAGTTGGAGCCACCATTCCAAATGGAAAAGGAACTGCTTTGAGGTCCGGACTGGGTGGTTATCCCCCATGTTGTTGCAGCGAATTTCGAGGCCTCAACACATAGGACAACACTTAATGTGCGAGCTCTACATGCATTGTTACTTTTTGAGGCATGATCAGTCTTTTAACCCGGTTCCATTTGTGGGGGACATTCATTTAAGAGCTTTTTCCTTCTACACCATCAATTAGATTAAATAGAGAAAGGCCTATGATACGTTTGAGTAAAATGAAGTCATAAGGCCGCTAATGATGAGGAAGGAGCATGGTCAGTCAGAAAATATTTATAACAAGCAATTTACCTCCGTACAAATTAAGGGGCATAGAGAACACGTGTTGACAACCCAGAAATGGTGTGATGACCTCTGTGTCAGAAAAATTACAATGTTCTATAAGGAAGCGTTGGGCAGTTGTTAGAGGAGGTGGATGTTGTCATCCTCAGCCGTCAGAGGACGAGAGCCATTTGGAGCACCTAAATTTGCACAGGCTCTAGAGAGGATGCCACGTTTTGTAGCATGAATTCAGACCTGTGGGATCAGATGGAAGGAGCTAAGGTTTCAGTTTCCCCTTATTTGGTTGTCAGCCGAGCAATATACTCTTGCATACAATGTTGACCCAGACTAGTGGAAGGATGTTATTCTGACGGAAGGTTATAAACCCTGGGACAAAAATGGCGAAAGAATATGATCTGACACAGCTTCATGCCAGTCACAGTCAGCCCAACCCAGATCTGAGGAGACAACGAGCTGCATGAGGACATGCAGATAGACCAGTTGGGGGGGAGATGTTGGGTATCGGATTTGTATACTTTTCTCTCCCATTTTCACCCACCTTTCTGTCTCTTTGTATCATTATTGTTCTTAAACACATGAGGTAAACCCCTTTATTTTATCTTACATGGGATATTTTATTAATGAAGTAATAGTCAAGGAGGTTTTACCTTTTTCAAACATTAACTCCGATATTTTTACAGATTTGGCAAAAGCAGGGAGATTACATTTGTAAGTCGAGGAATGGCTCCTAATTTCCAGCGTTTCCTTCACTTGTTGCTACAACGCAACAAAATCCGTTTCACCCCGGCAATATTTCAGGCTTTTTCATGGTTTCCTTTTGGGCAACTAGGTTGCTATTGTAACGAATTGTATAATTGTAGATATGTGGTTCTTAGAGGAAATCAGTGATTTCCTGAACAGTTGTATAAAGAGGGCCTATGGGCTGTGAATCGGGGTTAAGAAGAGGATATACAGATTTTGTAACAGAGTATTTTTCAATTAATTGAATGCACAAAAATTTGTTGTTTTACCTATAAATTGTGAGTTTGTCGCAACCATGATCAGAGAGTTGGGCCACTCTTCTAATCAGGTGTTGCATTACCTTTCTTTCTGTTGATTTCATGTCTTAGTTTGGTTTTTTCACTGTCATTCCAATATAATATTTTAATTATTGTGATTGTATTTTTAATTCTGCAATCCATTTTAATTGTTGTTACAATATTTTGTGTGTTGATTGATTTAAGCCTGTGATCCAATAGCAGGTTGTGTGACTACTCTTGCATATACTATGCGCATTAGTCTTGAAATAACTAATGCCCTCGGGTTGATAATTTATGTGGAAAAAGGGTTTGAATATTGTTCACATCTGGACACCAACATATACGATCCTAAAAGATAATAATTTCCCTTATTTTCTTGCACAATTCCTACGGATTGATCACCTGACTAGTACTCTAAATTGTACACTCAATCTAGTATATCATTAATTGTACATTTTCTTGGAATCTGCACCACAACTTGAGAAATTTGATTTCCTTACATGCATGAGCTATTTTGGGGGTATTGATTAGTTAACTAAATTATCTATGAGTTAGAATTTTGTCCCACTGCTCAACTGACCTCCAATTGGCTCTAATAAAAGTTATAACTAGTTTAACTGAGTACAATTGAAAATAATTGCACTGGATTACTATAAATTAGTAATCAAACATGCATAACTAAACTCCAAGCCCTCTAACTTGAATTTAATTAGCTAATTGTGTGACAAAACCCATGTCACCTAAATTAACAACCTCCAAGTTTTATGTTGATGTGGAAATTCAAATTTTCTCAATTTGACCAAGGCAAAGTCAAATTGAGACTTTATTGCTACACTTCTAAACATTTCAGACTTCAAAGTGAGTCCAAAAAAAGCTAAATATTTATCAAACTTCGTTTTTCTAAAAAAATTTAGGGATGAAAACCTCATATTGAAATTCACCAGGTGTAATCATCCTCTTTAACACTGTCACAACAGACATATTAAGAGATAGGGCATAAAAATTTTCCCTGGTAGAACATGCATGCTCCTCTTCTCACTACATTTTCATAGAAAACGCAAAACTCATCCATAAGGAAGGGAACTACTTAAAAACAAGAGTAAATGAAGTTACAGAAATTGAAAAAAGAGCCAACATTGTGAACCATCATGATGGTATAAAACTTAGCAATACTTGGAAACCATTATTAAATAAAATTAAAAATGGACATCATGACCCAAAATGAATTAAATCCTCTAGTATGAAAATATTAATATTAATAGTTCAATACAATTCAGGTTTAAACATCTCATTGTCAATTGTGATCCCCTGAAGATGGACCCACTTTGAAGTCAGAAATGTTGGATTAAAAACTCTTAATACGTTTTTCCAAATATATTATCAATCAACTCACATGTATGGAATCACTATTTCACATTATCAAGTCTCGCCATGGAAGGGACACTATTGATAATGCAATACAATTTGAGAATTTATGATTATAAAAAGCTAAATATATATCAAATCTGGTTTTTATAAAATGTTTTAGGGATGAAAATATCATACCAGAATTCTCCAA
Organism: Pinus albicaulis; assembly: GCA_034641835.2. Classification (NCBI taxonomy): domain Eukaryota; kingdom Viridiplantae; phylum Streptophyta; class Pinopsida; order Pinales; family Pinaceae; genus Pinus; species Pinus albicaulis. Next base: position 1,722,460,250 of record CM076578.1, on the reverse strand, counting down.
GTGCATTTATATTCTCCAATGTTGTAGCGGACATATTAAGAGATAGGGAATCAAATTCTTCCTTGGAAAAACATGCATACACCTCCTCTCATTACATTTACATGGAAAACAAAAAAATCATACAAAAGGAAGAGAAATACTTAAAAAGAAGAGTAAAATAAGCTATAGAAGATGAAAAAAGAGCCACCACTATGAACCATGACGATGGTATAAAACTTAGCAATACTTGAAAACCATTAAAGAAAATTAATAATGGACATCATGAGGCAACATGAATTAAATCATCCAATATAAAAATATTAATATTAATAGCTCAATACAAATCACGTTTAAATGTCTCATTGTGAATTGTGATCCCTTGAAGATGGACTCACTTTGAGTTCTGAAAAATTGTGTTAAAAACTCTTAACAGGTTTTTATACCTATATTTTCAATCGACTCACCTTTATGGACTCACTCTTTCACAAAGTCATAATTATTAATAAAAAAAATTATTTTACATTCTACAATATCTTGTTCTAAGGTCGTGCCTTATGAAATTTTTAATACATGTTGCATTGTTTCATCATCATTTGTATCATCCATCCATTCATCATCTTCTAATTGTTGGAAAGTGTAACTGGGTTCGGTCTTCATAATGGCTATGTAATTATGAATTTATGTAATGAAGAAGACAAAGATAATAAAATGTATTTTTTTAAAGCTTGCTTCATGGGTTTCATGAGCAAGGAGTGTTTATTATAGGTTAAAGACTTATTCTTGATGTCTTTATGGATTTTTCACCTTGTCATAAATATATATAAGTTACATTCATGTATATGAAGTGTTGTTACACTTATGAATGATGTAAATGTATGCCTCCTAACCTTGTCAAAACACTCCTTGAAGATGGCTTAGAAGATACTCCTACTATCTCTCGAGAAGTCGGCCTCATAATATATTATCAAGTCGGCCTAACAGTCATGTCAGCTACCAGAAATAGACACAAATGTTCATTGGGTCAGGTCAGCTAATTACAGGGACGAACAACTATAAATACCCCAATGAACTATGTAGAAATGATAGCAAGAAAAGTTTAGATATCTCTGAGATCTCGGACATGAAACAATTCGGATTTGTGGAATTTCATAAGAACAATTTGGATATCTCACTGGATTCAAACAAGTGTGAAGTTAAAGGAGGGATAATTTTTCATTACAATACAGCGAGGATACAATTATATATAGTGAAATCTAGAAGGAATATGATAATGATAAGGACTCTCTGTTTTGGAGAAAAGATACCATAGTCACTTCAGGAAGGCCGAGGGTAATTACAGAGATAGGTCTATTATATTATGCATAATACAATGCTGAAAAGGAGGAATACATAGCAAATAAATAAGGATAAGTTATATTTTTCTTGGGTAAACTACAACGCAGTCACTTCAAGAAGCACGAAGGTAAATTTCAGGAAGTACGGGATTGTAACTTAGTGCAAGGAGAGGAGGAATCTCGGTGAAGTATTGTACTATGATTAGATCAACACAAAAGGGTCATCTATGTCAAGGAGGCCGAGTTCATTCCATTGAAAGAAGCACCAGTTAGAGATCAGTTTCTCTAGCATTAGTGCAGAACGGTGAAAAATTGTGCAGAAAAGGAGATCGACATAAGGAGTCAAGAAAAGTGCAGTGACAAGTTCTTAGGGGCATACAAAGGTCAAGGGTCTATGTCAGGGCCATGGTACTTGTCAACTGAAATTATATAAGAATAATTAATTACATTTTTTCTTCCCCAAGAGGAAGAGGTTTTGGCCCTAGCTTGAAGAGCCTAAAACTCGTGTCTCTTATGTTTTGATAATTGACTTGATGAAAGACATAATAAGCTAATAAAGAGAATATCTAAGTAAGAGAAATAAGTTCACAAGTAATTATCAAGTAGAGAATTGAATTAAACTCTATCTACCAAATTTTCAACATTGTATTAAAGCTAAGGTGCTAAAGACAAAGGGCTATTTGAAAAGAAGAAACTCGAGGATAAAAGATCAAGAATCAATTTTCTAGAAAGCATCAAAGCAAAATTCAAAGTCTACATTGAAGAGTCAAAGCAGTTTAAAGGAAACCCTCAAGCCATCTCAAGAAGACCTTAAACCTTATTCAAAGGACCCACACATCAAGGAGGTAATATTTTCCCTCAATGATTCTTGATATTGAATCCTAATCAACATTGTTGGAAGACACTTCATCAAGCCATCCTTGATCTTCAAGGATCCAAGATCACCTACCTCCTTTGAAGACATCACTCTAAGATGGAGCTCCTGCCATCATCTTCATCATCATCATCACAGAAGTTGATAAAAGGAAGAAATAAATATACATAATTAAGTATTTCTATGTGTTGAGATTCAACAAGATGATGAGCTTAGTGAAAACTAAGAACCTTCACTAAGTGGGGCCCGCAGGCTATTTTTAGGTGTATGTCTATATTTAGACATGGTGAGCATATTCTATAAGTTGTAGGATGCTATTTGTAGATGGTTGGTCAAATGTGGAAAATAGATGAAATTCTGTTTTTATAATATTGGGCAAAGTCTATTTACAAATCATCAATCTAAAAATAGGTGCATGTCGATTATTATTAACCCTTAATAATAATCCAACAATAAACATCAACTTATTCTCTTGGAGCACTTTATTTCAGTGAACAGATTTGGCAAATCAGTGGGCTGAAGGAATTACGCAATTCCTAGGGTTTATTGGTGGCTCATGCATGGAGGACTTAGTTAGAACTGAAGTGGCAAAGTTATGACAGAGTTGGAAGAGTAGTTATAGGAGTTGTTATTTAGTTTAACTCAGTTAAGTGAGTTAAACTCAGTTGAGCTAGTTGTATCTAGTCTAACTGAAAGATACACTAGTGAGAGTTAAGTAAATTAATTAGTTAATTAATTCACAACTAATAACTCACTAACAACTTAACAGAAACAACAGTTAACTACAGTGCATGTCAGTTCCAGTGGAGACCCAGTGGAGAGATAGGTGAAAGGGTGAGATGGACTATCTGTTGTGACTATAGTGATGCATTCAATGCATCTGACACACATTGGTGTTGCCAATGAGGATTGCGCAGTCAAGGCAAGGCCAATTTGAATTCATTCAGGGGTCTTCTTCAGTAGGAATTGTGCAGTGGAGGCAAGAAATTGGTGCATACATATGCAAATTTATACATGATAGTGTGTAATGAATCTACATTGTACTGAGAGCTTGATGTACTAAGTTTTGTATGATATTATTACATGATTCCATTGATATACATAATATATGATATTTGGGGTTTTAAGCTTTAATCTTTCCTGTTAAACAATTGTGTTATGTGCGATTGAATTTATTCACATGTGTTTGAAATTGAGTTTTAAATTTCCGCAAGTTTAATAGTGGAAGGATTATGTATTTAGCAAGAAGATAAATATTGTTAGATCAGGAGAATCCGTTAATAGATCAGTATTAATAAATTTATACATGGTATCAAAGCAGTATTGATCACTGGAGATTGCAATTGTGAATAAGTATTGAGTTTTGTGCTGGTGGACAATTTGAATTTGCTGCAGAAATTTCTTGGTGCGACAGTTAAGTGTTCATTGAAATGTATTTCAATGGGTTGCGATTGGAGTATGCCCTTGAGGTTAGCTTGAATTACATAGCCTGGAAGGATAGGATGGAGGCAGTGCTTGAAGATAATGGGTTGAAGGAGTTCATCGATAGCAATGTTCCTAAGCCTGCTTCTAGCGATGATGCAGGACTTGACGCATGGCAAAAGAAGGTATCAAAGACAAGAAGAATTCTATTGGAAGGTGTGAAGGACCATATTGTGTAAAACCTTCATGGGAAAGCCACTAAATTTGCAATGTGGAAGGATTTTATAGATCTTTTCCAAAGCAGTAGCAACCAGAGGAAGTTGGCGCTGAAAGATAAGCTTAGAAAAATAAAAATGGAGAAGGGCGACAGTATTCCAAAATATCTCACGAAGTTTGTCCACTGTAGGGATGAACTAGGAAGTGTGGGGATTACAGTTGATGATGATGACGTGGTGAGCTTGGCTCTCCTTGGGCTTCCGAAGAGTTTGCATAGCTACGAAGACTCTGTCAATGGACGAGAGAAACTGCCGGGTTGGGAGCGACTTTGGTCGGATCTTGTGCAGGAGGAGATAAGGCGAAGTACCATGGATGGCTCTTCATCGAAGAATGATGATGAAGAGAATTGCGCTTTGGCTTCCAAAGCAAGGAAATGAAATGGGAATAAATCCCATCCAAAATCTGAGGCTAAAGGCAAGAAGCTGGATTTGTCCAAAGTGAAGTGTTTTCACTATCACGAACATGGGCATCTTGCCACTAACTTCCCACAGAAAAAGAAGAACAAGAAGGTTGTTGGAGCTGCAGCTAGACAGGCCTTAGCCTTGCAATTTGAACTTGATTTCTCTTTGATCACATGCTTGGTTTCAAGCTCAATGGGATCAGTGTGGTATCTTGATAGTGGTGCGTCTTTCCATATGGCGGAAGACGAGGAGTTGTTTAGTGACTGGGAGGAGAAGGATCTCCAAATGCATATAGAGATTGGCGACAATGGTAGATATAGTGCGACCGGCATTGGAACCATTACCTTTGAGAGGGATTTAGGTAAACCATTTATGTTGAAAGATGTTATGCATGTCCCAGGTCTGAAGAAGAACTTGGTCTCGGTCGAAATGTTGGAAGACAGAGGTTATGACGTTGTTTTCAGCGAGGGAAAAGCTTTCCTGCGACATAAAACAACGGGTCAAACCAAGAGGATAGGGATTCAAGTTAAGAATCTCTACAAGCTGGAGGTAGATGGCTACGTTGCAATGATGGGAAAAGCAGAAGAAGTGGTGAGCCGAGATGAGGGCGAATTATGGCACAGGAGATTGGGCCATCTTCACCATGGCGCCTTGAATATTTTGCAGCAGATTTCTACTAGACTTCCCAAGGGTACTCTTGCGCAGTCAGATCAGTGCAAGGGATGTACTTGGGTAATTTTTTGAAGACCACCTTTCATGAGAAGGAGAATTGTGCTTCGGTGATCCTGGAGAGAATTCACACAGACGTGTGTGGACCTTTCTCGGTTGCTTCAACAGCAAAACACAGGTATTATGTTATATTTTTTGATGACTATTCTCGTAGATACTGGATATTCTTCATGCAGAAGAAGAGAAAAACATTATCAAAGTTCTGTGAGTTTAAAGCATTGGTGGAGAAGGAGTCGGGGAAGCAAGTGAAGGCTCTACGGAGCGATAATGGTGGTGAATATATCTCAAAAGAATTCAAAGACTTTTGTAGCAAAGAAGGAATTTTAAGAGAAATCATAGCGCCTCATAACCCGTAGTAGAATGGGGTCGTGGAGAGGAAGAACAGAACGATCGTGGGTGTTGCACAAGCTATGTTTCATGAGCAGGGCCTACCGATGCACTTGTGGGCGGAAGCATGCAACACTACGGTTTATGTGCAAAATCGTTGTCCTCGTAGAGTACTTGGCATGAGTACACCTGAAGAATATTTTACTGCTAAGAAGCCTGACATTTATCATTTGAAGATTCTTGGCTCATCTGTTTACATTCATGTGACAAAGGACACCAGGAAGAATATGGAACCGACTGCAGAAGTTGGGATATTTGTGGGGTACACAGAAACACCCCATAATTATCGTGTGTATTTTCCAAACAGTCAAATGACTGTGGTGCGACGAGATATAAAATTCAATGAGGTGAAAACCATGAAGTTGTCACTTGAGAGGGAGCTACACTTGCATGCAGAGGAGGAAATTATTGTTCCCAAAGATGAGCCTCTAGATGTGGATCAGCCATAGGAGGAGATTCATGGAGTGGAGGAGTCCACTCATGCAGAACCAAACATCAGAACAAGCAGAAGGCATACCACAGAATCTGAGATACTGAAGCTTGATGTGGCAGAGAATGTAGGAGTCCCTACATCACAGCATAGACAGAGACAGTCACCTGACTGATTTACTGGATACATGGCTCTTATGAGAAAGTGTATTGTGACAGAGCCATCTTCTTTTGAAGAAGCAGTGCAGGAGCCCACATGGGTAGATGCCATGGTGGAGGAGTATGACTCCATTTTCAGAAACAGTTCTTGGGAGATTGTTCCAAGGTCGGTGGGTAAATCAGTGATAGATTCGAAATAGATCTACAAGGTAAAGCAAGCTACTGATGGGAACGTTGAGAAGTATAAGGCAATATTTGTTGCCTGGGGATTCTCATAGATTGAGGGGATTGATTATGAATAAACCTTTGCACTTGTCGCATGGTATTCTTCCATAAGGACCATCCTTGCTCTCTCAGTGCAGATGGGTTGGTACATTCATCAAATGAATGTGAAGACTACGTTCCTTAATGGGATAATTGAGGAAGAGGTGTACATTAAGCAGCTTGAAGGATTTGAAATCTTCAGTAGCGAGTCACATGTGTGCAGACTCAAAAGAGCGTTGTATGGGCTGAAGCAAGCACCACGTGCTTGGTACACACGGATCAACAGCTATTTCACTGGACTTGGCTTCACCAAGAGTGAGGCGAATGCAAACCTGTACCAAATTGTGGTGGAGGGTAAGCTTTTAATCATTGTTCTTTATGTTGATGATTTAATACTAACGGGTGATGAGCAGTTGATACACTCATGCAAGGCAAATCTTGCAAAGGAGTTTGAGATGAAGGATTTGGGCCTCCTTCATTATTTCCTTGGATTAGAAATATGGTAGCGAGAAGGTGAACTGTTTGTGTCTCAACGCAAGTATGCTCGAGAGATACTTGGTAAGTTTCACATGGAAGACTACAAGCCCATGGATACTCCTCTTCCAGGAAATTGGAGGAAAGAGGATGCTACATTCGCAGAGGTAGTCGATGCCACTGTTTATCGACAGTTGGTGGGTTCGCTCATGTACTTAGTTAATACAAGACCGAACATATTCTATGCAGTGAATCAGCTTTCACAAGCAATGGTTAAGCCTACCAAGCTCTTTTGGAATGCAGGCAAGCATGTCCTGAGGTATCTCAGGGGCACATCTAAGTATGGATTATGGTACAGACAGACGGATGAGGTGAAGTTGCATGGCTTCATGGATGCAGATTGGGAAGGCAGCCCAACGAACAGAAAGAGCACATCAGGAGGGGTTTTCAGTATTAGGTCTACAACAGTTTCTTGATACAGCAGGAAACAAAGATCCGTGGCACTCAGTTCAGTGGAAGCAGAATACATGGCAGCAAGTCAAGCTGCATGTGATGTTATTTGGATGAGGAAGATCCTTGTCGGTTTGTTCGGTTCACATTTAGATCCTACAGTGATACATTGTGATAATCAGATTTGCATTAAACTCTCGATTAATCTTGTGTTTCATGATAGATCTAAACATATTGATATCTGGTATCATCATATCAGAGATTGTGTGCAGCGAAAGATCATGTTGCTTCAGTACATTCCCACGGAAGATCAGGATGCAGACATTCTAATGAAGGTGCTCGGCAGGAGAAAATTCGAATACCATAGAGGCAGGATCGGGGTGAAGGATAATCCCTATCTTGTTGAGAGGGACTGTTGAGATTCAACAAGATGATGAGCTTAGTGAAAAGTAAGCACCTTCACTGAGTGGGGCCCGCAGGCTATTTTTAGGTGTATGTCTATTTTTAGACATGGTGAGCATATTCTATAAGTTGTAGGATGCTATTTGTAGATGGTTGGTCAAATGTGGAAAATAGATGAAATTCTATTTTTATAATATTGGGCAAAGTCTATTTATAGATCATCAATCTAAAAATAGGTGCATGTTGATTATTATTAACCCTTAATAATAATTCGATAATAAACATCAACTTATTCTCTTGGAGCACTTTATTTCAGTGAATAGATTTGGAAAATCAATGGGTTGAAGGAATTATGAAATTCCTAGGGCTTATTGGTGGCTCATGCATGGAGAACTTAGTTAGAACTGAAGTGGCAAAGTTATGATAGAGTTGGAAGAGTAGTTACATGATTTGTTATTTAGTTTAACTCAGTTAAGCGAGTTAAACTCAGTTGAGCTAGTTGTATCTAGTCTAACTGAAAGATACACTCGTGAGAGTTAAGTAATTAATTAGTTAATTAATTCACAACTAATAACTCATTAACAAATGAACAAAAACAGCAGTTAACTACAGTGCATGTCAGTTCTAGTGGAGACCCAGTGGAGAGATAGGTGAAAGGGTGAGATGGACTATCTATTGTGACTATAATGATGCATTCAATGCATCTAACACACAATGGAGTTGCCAATGAGGATTTCACAGTCAAGGCAAGGCCAATTCAAATTAATTTAGGGGTCTTCTTCAGTAGGGATTGCGCAGTGGAGGCAGGCTGTCAGGAGGCAATAAATTGGTGCATAGATATGCAAATTTCTACATGACAGTGTGTAATGAATATACATTGTACTGAGAGCTTGATGTACTAAGCTTTGTATGAGATTATTACATTATTCCATTGATATACATAATATATGATAGTTGGGGTTTTTATCTTTAAGCTTTTCCGTTAAACAAATGTGTTATGTGCGGTTGAATTTATTCACATGTGTTTGCAATTGAGTTTTAAATTTCCGCAAGTTTAACAGTCGAAGGATTCTGTATTTAGCAAGAAGATAAATATTGTTAGACTAGGAGAATTCAGTAATACATCAGTATTAATAAATTTCTACACTATGACCTCATTTGAATCTGTTAAAATGACTTTCTGCAAAGAAAGCAACAAATTGGTTGGATCATCAAACTTTCGTGTGTGGAAGAAAAGGAAAGATTTAAATCTAATTGAAAATGAAGTCATGGTCTACATAAAAGGAACTACAATTCTACCTTCAAAATAATATGCTCCAACTCATGGCAAGTACATGAAGGGAGAAATAAGAGCCTAAATTATTCTCATAGAATCCATTAAGGACTCACTCATTCCCTATGTATCAAAACTAGAAACTGAAAATGAAATATATGAAAAATTGGTGGAGTTGTTCTCCGTAAGTACTGCAAGAGAAGTAATCTCTTTGAGACAAGAACTATAAAAGTTGAAATTTTCAAGAGAGGAAGGAATCACTTCATATTTTATGAGTATTTATGAAATACGAGACCAACTGCAAGAATTGGGATAAGTAATGTCTAATAGTGAAATGACTACAGTGGTGTTGAATGCTCTACCAGAAGAATGGGGAAACTTTACTTCAAGCATATATGGGAAGAAAGAAGCGACATTATTCCAGGATCTATGGTCTCTATGTAAAATAGATGAAACAAGATTCAAATCCAAAATTGATACAGAACCAAGTAAAGAAAATCAAGCCTTTGCAAGCATGTCCAGGAAGAAAGGAAGATTTAGTAAATTTGGTCCTCGGAATAAAAGGAGAAGTATGAAAAAAGTTTGATGCTTTGGATGTAATGAAATTGAGCATTATAAAATGGATTTTCCTAAATCTAGAAAGGACAAGATGAAAAAGGAAGAAGCCTATGTCACAAAATAAAGGAAAGAACCCGATGCACATAAATCTAGGAAAGAAGAAGTAAAAGATCTCCTCTATGATTGAGATCATATTCCTCTTTAAGAGATTTATGTCGATTGTAAAATAGTATGTTAGGAAGCATTGTATAATAATGCATCACTCTAGATATAACATCATGATAAAATCATGGAAGGAGCACTTGTCACAGGAGGATGTCCACAATACAACTATGTGGCTCCTGGGAACCTCACTGATAAAAAAATTGATGGAAGGCAGTCATATAGATCAAGGGTCATCATTCAATCATCTATATGGAAATATTTGCTAACATTTTCTAATGGAGTTCTCTTTAGATTCACTGGTTAGGAAGAAAGAAAAAAAATTCATCGAGAATTCTATCTTGCAAAATTCCGGGATTAGGATATGATGACATATTGATGAAGAAGGTCAAGGGAATGAAATTATTCATTCTAGGGAAAATTGTTGCAGGATAATTGAAAAGGAAAAGGATGAGGTACACGTATGCTTACACTAGATGCTATAAATTCATTTCATATGGTTGCATGTAATGGACTTCTATCTTTAGAAGTATGATCAAAAGAAGGTGAATCTCTTCTGATACACAGGTTGCCAATAACAGATGAAATCAACAAGATATATCCTCATATGGAATATGAGGTGGTTGTATGCAAACAAGGAACTATATACTGAAAGTTCCTGGGAATGAAGTAAAATTGTGTGGATAAATAAAAGAAGAGATCATAAAATGCAAGCACAATAAGAGGTAGTTATAATCCAGAAGCCAAGAGGACTTGACTGGGAGATCTCCTAGGAAGATATGTAGACTCTAATAGAATTCTAGTAAAGATGAAGACCATTGACAATACATATCTTTAGGATATATGAATAAAGGATGTCGATGCCTACAAGAATATTTCATGGTGAAAGATCATCATTGAGGAAAATTTTGATTTAAAATTTCATATGTATATGTATATCTGGATAAGTTTATGCAAAGCTGCCAAACATATGGAAGTATGAAAGATCCTTGGAAGAAATATTGGTCAAAGGAAAGCAACATGGCATGAAGATGGACTAGATGAGAAAGACTGATGAATCACTTCCTGATAGATGACATGTGTCATGGATGAAAGTGATGGATGATATGTGCCCTATGAAGCTATCCCAAAGTTGAAGACTCTTCAATATCGAAGAAATTATTGACATCGAAGGGATGAATTCTTCATGAGTAGTTGGTTGTCTTGCCATTGTTGTTGCAATTCCCCGGTTAAGAGGGAGCCTGGTGGTAAGTTTCTGACTTGGAAGAAACTTGGTAATTCCCAAGAATGAGCTTAGGTACATTCCTTGTATAAGAATGAGTATAATTCCTTGTGGTATATGTCCTCCCTAGTCGAGAGGGAGAGATGATCCGAATGGAAAATGGCATCCACCCATGGTATTATTGTAAATGGAATCGACCCATGATATTTATTCACCTATGGTATTGTAAGTGACATATATCCATGATATTCATTCACCCATGGTATGTATCCACACATGGAATTTACCCATGGTATTGTAAGTGGTATCTACCCATGGTATCCACCTATGGTATCTACCCATGTTATTGTAACTCAAAAAAAGGCTATAAATAACAAGCCTCACTTGGTAAAAGGGCAGATTTTCCACCACAATGTAGCTTCTACAATTATTCTTTGTTTTAATAAAACAAGTTTCTTTGTGGGTTTATTTGCAGTGTGTTCTCTCTTTTTTCCTAGCATTATAAATTTGCAGATCTTGTCAGATCCATTTCAATTTTTTAGATCTTGGGGGCCTCCCCCACAAGATTTGTATCAGTGGTATCAGATTCAAGTTACGAATCCATGGGAATGAGGGTTTGAAGCATATTTAATTTTCAACGTTTTGCAGCAATCTTCAGCAAACTCCATGAATTTTTTTGGGCGGCGAGTTTGTAGACCAGATCTGAAAATTTTGGTGAAAATTTTGCAAAAATAAATACCAGATCTGGATTCCTTGCGAAAAAATATTCAAATTCAAAAAAAAAAACAGCCGAATTGGAGTTCATATGAGGGATATATCGCTGATTCAAAATCGGCAATGTTGCAAAAAAATTTCTAACGACAATTCATGGATGGTGGCTCTCCTGTAATTTTTTGCAGTTTTCAGCATGAAATTTCAAAGAAATAGTTATATATCTAAGCTCCCCTTGAAAAATAACCTGATTTCAAAAAAAAAATCAGTCGAATCAGAGTTCGAACGAGGGAGTTATGGTTGATTTAAAATCAACTATTTTTCATAAATTTTGTGATGGCGGAACAGTTCCAGCGCGAATTTGAAAGTCTAGAGTCTCCAGATAGTTATTTCGAACATTTAGGAAGATGCAGAATGATCATTCCATTTCCAAAAACATGTGATAATAAATATTCTGAGCTATATTGACCGAGTTATGTTCATTTTAAATCTGAAGCAACATTTGGAGCGGGTTCTATTTGGAGACGTGCCCTCCCACCCCGCTTTAGTAGGCACCTACTTCACATTCATCAGTTTCAGCATAGCAGCGATCGGCTTGGGTTATTTGGAGATGTGCCCTCCCACCCCAAGCTATGTAGGCACCTGCTACTTCATCAAAAATCAGCATCACAGTTATGGGTCAACCACACAAAATCCTTCTCAACGAAGTCCATTTGCTACGTCGCACACTATTAGTATCACAATTGATCACAAGCATTATAGGGTATCTCTATCATTGGATCTTCATTTTTCATGGTTTTGGGTCATCCAAAAACCCACACTTCATCGAAGTCCATTTTCTAGGCCGCACACTGTCAATATCATAGTTGGTCACAAGCATTATAGGGTATCTCTATCCTCGGATCTTCGTTCATCATGGTTATGGGTTAACTACACAAAACCATTCTCTTCGGTGGCTCTTCATATTCAAAAAAGGCTTCTCAAGAGGGAATTTCACACAATGGGGACCATTGCTTCTAAAGGAGGGAGGAATGATCCGAATGGAAAATGCCATCCACCCATGGTATTCATCCACCCATGTTATCCATCCACCCATGGAATTTACCCATGGTATTATTGTAAATGGCATCGACCCATGATATTTATTCGCCTATGGTATTGTAAGTGACATATATCCATGATATTCATTCACCCATGGTATGTATCCACCCATGGTTTTCATCCACACATGGAATTTACCCATGGTATTGTAAGTGGTATCTACCCATGGTATTGACCCATGGTATCCACCTATGGTATCTACCCATGGTATTGTAACTCAAAAAAAGACTATAAATAACAAGCCTCACTTGGTAAAAGGGAAGAATGTCCACCACAATGTAGCTTCTATAGTTATTCTCTGTTTTAATAAAACAAGTTTCTTTGTGGGTTTATTTGCAATGTGTTCTCTCTTTTTTTCTAGCATTATAAATTTGCAGATCTTGTCAGATCCATTTCAATTTTTTAGATCTTGGGGGCCTCCCCCGCAAGATCTGGATCAAGAGATAGACACATCATTCTAATCTTCAACTGGGAAGATAGAATGGAGGATTGGGTAATTATTTAGCATCTGATAATATTTGAGAATGTGATATGGAATTCAAAATAAGAGTAGTCGTGGACCAATATTCTTTGAGGATTAGCTACCCAAGATAATAATAGTCCAGGAAGTTTATACTTTGTGAACACCCGGGAGGAGTATGTAACTTGGAGAGACAATGCCGATGGTGTCTATAAGTCATTCATCTCACTATCATTGTAGCTCATTGTCTTGTTGAGAGATGGAGTTGTTAGTCAAGGCCTTGCACTATGACAATGCTAGTTGATAGATGTTATACAGATGTGATTACCAATCCGATTCTTCTTGTGAGATTCTTCATATTGAAAGTAACCATGTACCATTATGAATACCTCCCTAGTTAATAGGGAGTGTTGGAAATTTCTGATATCTCTGAGATCTCAGACATGAAACAGTTCGGATATGTGGAATTTTAGAAGAATAGTTCAGATATCTCACAGGATTCAGACAAGTCTGAAATTAAAGGAGGGATAATCCTGCGTTATAATACAGCGAGGAGACAAGTATATACAGTGAAGGCTAGACATAATATGATAATGATAAGGGCTCTCTGTTTTGGAGGAAAGACACCACAGTCACTTCAGGAAGGTTGAGGGTAATTGCAGAGACAAGTATGTTATCTTATGTGTAATACAGTGCTGAAAAGAAGGAAGACATAGCAAATGAATAAGGATAAGTTATCTTTGTCTTGGGTCAACTACAACATGGTCACTTCAGGAAGAACGAAGGTAAATTGCAGGAATTACAAGATTGTAACTTAGTTCAAGGAGAGGAGGAATCTCGGTGAAGTATTTCACTATGATTAGATCAACACAAAAGGGTAATCTCTGTCAATAAGGCCAAGTTCAGTTCATCAAAATAAGCACATCATTTAGAGACCAAGTTCTCTAGTATTGGTGCAGAATAGTGCTAAAAAGGAGATCAACATAAGGATCCAAGAAAATATCAATGAAAAGGTCTTGCGGGGCATACAAAGGTCAAGGGTTTGTGTCATGGTCATGGTACTTGTCAACTAAAATTCTATAAGAAGAATTACTTGCGGGTTTTCCTCTCTAAGAGGGAGAGGTTTTGGCCCTGGCTTGAAGAGCCTAAAACTTGTGTCTCTTGTGTTTTGATAATTGGCTTGATGAAAGACATAATAAGATAATAAATAGAATATCTAAGTAAGATAAATAAGTTCACAAGTAATTATCAAGTAGAGAATTGAATTAAAATCTTCCCTACCAAATTCTCAACACTAATTTAGTAATTGTTTTTGCAAGAGGATATAATGTAAATTTGTTTGTTGTACTTCCATTAGAAATAGTCATATCTCCATATGTACAACTAATAAATGCATTTGCCAGCATGGCTAACCACGACCTTCCTAGAACTAATGGATGACCCCCCAAATTGGTTTTAGGAGTTAAAATCATGAAATCAATAGGATGCTCCCATGAATCTAATGAAACAATAATATCTTTTAATACACCTTTTGTTTTAATAGTAGATATGTCTTCCAATTGTAAAAAAATGGGTGTATAACGAATATTGTTCATTTGTATTTCATGCATTGATAATTTTGTCAATAAATTTATTGTTGCTCCTAGATCTATGGGTGTGTTTGGAATTGCAACATTATTGATGTGAACTTTTACAATGGGACTTCCTGGAGCAAGATATTGTTTTATATATGTATTCCACATCATTATATTTGCTAATGCGAAGTACTTTTTGTAGTTCATTCCTTTGTCTTACAAGTTTATTTATACATAATTCCTTTAGTATTTTATCATAAATGGGAATATATTTTATTGCTTAAAGTAAAGGTACACAAATGAAAACATTCCTTAATTCATCCAACATATCAAAATCATATGGTATCAATTTTCTTTCTATATGGGTGAAAATACGAAATTGGGAAACACTTTTTGGAGTGTCGGCAGAAAGCCCATTGTGGTTTACAAGTTTCTCAATCAAGAAAAAAGTCAACAAACTTTCTCATCCAAGAGTTTGAAACATTTCACCCCTCATATTTTTACAATGTTTTTCCTGAGATTTTGGTTGGGTTAAATTGGGGTTAAAAAACTCTCAAATGAGAGTTTGACAATTTTTGACGAAGAAGTTTGGGGCAAAAATTTCTCAGCCATAGACTCTCAGTAAAGAGTTTAGATTCAATTTATAACTCTCGACCAAGATTTTATATTCAATTTATAACTTTTGGTCGAGATTTTAGATTCTAATAATATCTCTCGAATGAAAGTAGGGATGGTTAAAAAAAAATAATGAATGTTGCTTCTCCTAGGAAATAACTGGCCCACGAAAGGGAATTTTTTAGTGCCCTTGGATTTTTCGCACAACAAAATTTTTCCCACAAAATCAACCTACTAAGCGTCCTTTCATTTCTCTCGCAAAAATATGTGCCCCGTGAAATAGTCTCAGTTCAGGTATGTGAATTTTTTTCCAATCATAGGATTTGAATGGTATTTTTTTCTAGTTTAGTGTGTGAATGGTATGTGACCATACCTCTTACTAATTATTCCATCGATATACTACTATTAAATTTGAAAAACATATGGTCACCCCTCATAGTTATTCCCCTTATGCAAAAGTATTCATCAACATCAGTAACCCCATCATTAGGGGAATTTTTAGGTCTAAAATGGGTCTCCTAAGCAAAATGCACAACCAAAATCAACTTTATAAGAACCAATAGGATTCAAGATGATGATGTCAACCATGGGGGATTATTCACCATTTTTAAAGTAAATGGGTAAAAAGATTAAAAAATAATAAAATAATAAAACTTTTTAATTATAAATCTTCCGGGAAATCACATAAGAAATTTTGGAACCGACGCGTTTCGAACTATCAACTATAGTTCATCATCAGGATAGTAAAACTTCTTTTTCAACTCATATTTTCAACTTATCTCCCAAAGTTTTTAATCAAATTTCGAGTGGGAGTACTTGTTGGATACAAAATTTAATTCCTCATCCAATGAGTACCCATGTTGCATACTTTTGATGGACCCTGTTACAAGAAGGATGCACTAAAATTATGCAACATGGGTACTCCTTGGATGAGGAATTAAATTTTGCATCTAATGAGTACTTCCGCTCAAAATTTGAGTAAACACTTTGGGAGATAAGTTGAAAATACGAGTTGAAAGAGTAGTTTTTTCCTTTTTCCCTCGAAAATTAGATGATGTAACAAAATATTATTTTATTATTTCCACTATTATTTTATAATTTCCTTAGGAGGCCCATTTTAGACCTCAAAATTCCCCTAATGTCTGTGACTTCCACCAATTGAGTATTGAGGAGTATAATTGATTGAAGTATGTGCAATGCCAAGAGCATGCTAATCCACCACAAAACGTTGGAACCAACCAAAACCATATGATATGGAGAAGATGAGGAGACTCTAGCCCCATTAGATTCTGGAATCACACCCCTGTCCCCTTAGGCGGGAAAGAGAACCCATCACGTCCCCTTATGGTAAGGAAAAACCCTTCCCCGGGCTTATATAATTGGTTATAGACCTTAAATAAGACAAAATCCTAAGCCCAAACTAGGTGGTACTCATAACAATGAAAATTGTAGAGCATTGCAAGCCCTAACAATTTTTTTTCAGCCTTTGTTTGAAGACTAGCTTGAAATCTTCCTTTTTTGCTTGGATTCTCACATACATATTCTCCCTCACTATTGTGTACCCAATGCTCTAAGTTCAAGTAATGGAGGGGTACATAAAGTAAGGTGCATACACACTAAAGGTTGTGAGTAAGGGGTCGATGGGTGATTCTATTTTGGAGGAAGCAGTAATGGTCTTGTCGTAAGGTGGGTAAAGGCATGTTTAGTGGAAACAAAAGTAAGGGTAGGGGTTGAAAGGGATACTAGCATGCCATGCTTACTTGAGTTTGACTGGCTTAATCAATGGGTTGATAAGGGCAGAAAGCACTCCCTCTATAACTCAAGGTTGGGTGAAGGGAGTAGCAAGTAAAGGGTAATGTCGTACCCTCCTAATTCTGACTGGTTGAAGTTCTAGGTGAATAAGCTCGATTGGGTGTCTCAACTATAGGTGGAAGGGTAGCAAGCATAAACTGAAGGCAGGTAGGGTTTTGTATATTCCTATATGTTATGTGCCTTTACTTGAGCTATGCAAAGGCTCAAGAGATGATATAAGCACATTGCTCTACAGGGCTTCGCCCCTCCCCTCTCCTTGTTTGGAAGCGGGGACTCTACTATGAATACTAACAATCTTACCATTATGAAATGAGTGGTTTATTCCAACCATTAGCATAGGCGTAGGTATCTCTACAAATATTAATCACATTCAAGTTATTGCACATTATAGAATTTAAGATAACAACATCGTGATCCTCTTACCATATGCATGAATTTCCTTATTATTTTTTACATATATATATAATTCATTTATAAAACTAACATGGTCCTAAATGATCTATCACATTTCAAATATTTATTAAAAATAATTAAAAAATATATAATACATTATTAAATGAGAGAGATTGTATTCAAAATGTGGTTAAGAAAAACCAATAACTTATGAAGGAAGCATAATTAATTTCTTATGGGTGAAATATAAAGTATATAAAGAAACAATGATTAATAAAAGCGAATTCACAATACAAAAAAACTTAAAGAGCATGTCGTAAACTGAAGATATGTAATAAAAAAAATATGTAAAGTTTTAGAATGGAGAGGCATGAAGACGAGACATGATTAACTACAAAATGAATATCTCATTATGAAAGAAAATATGAAGCCTTGAGAGGTATTCATGTTTGGCGTGAAGATTTTAGAAAGGTAACAAACATCCTTAAGTTTAACCATGTCAGAAAGCTTCATTTGATATAAGTTTTCGTTTTGATATTAATTAACATTTGCAATATTATTTGAGTTGGAGTGTTCAAATTTTATAACTATAAATTCCTAATTTGTTGTTGGTTGGGTGTTTTGTTTTTTTTTTTTTTTTTTAATTATTATCTAGAGTAAAGAAAAACTTAGGCATAATGGTTGTATAGGATAGTTTGATAAATTTCTAGTGTTACATGTTTTGTTTTCACCCTTGGATTTTGAGAGCAAGCTTTTACAAGTTTAAGATTAGTTTAATCAAGGAAATAATTTATTGGTAGAGGATTAGGGATTCAAAATTATATATGGAAATTTAATACAAGATCAAAAATTTCATAGCATATATGACTCTAATATATTTTCCTACAACACCTCATTTTCCTCTTTCCATCATTAAATGACTTAATTAGGGCTATCATTGGCCTTCATATTGATTTTGAGGATGGGATTTAGCTAGCTTAGATGGCATAGTTCCAATGTCATTAAATCACTAAATGATAGCCTCTTATCATATTTCTCGGTTAACTTTGTCAAATATTCGTTGAGACAATTTTCAAAATAATTTGTTTTCATTAAATGGATATCCTCTAATGGCATAACAACCTTCACAAATTTTAGTCCTTTATTGATCTATTAATGAATCAATGTTTAGTGTTAAATATTTATGGTAAAATATATGGTTTTGTTGGCATGGGATTACATAATTGTCGCAGAGTTGAGATACATAAATTTAAAATACATTACCATCCTTATTCTATGTTCTATTATCTCATGTCACATATTGTCCCTTAATAACCATTGACTCAATTTGTAATTTATTTGCTTCATCATTTGTTAATGAGACATTAAGGGTATATTTTTCCTCGAAGCAATGTGACCATTAATAGTTAGTTCCCATTTTATTACCTTCCATGAAAACCACTCTGCATATTCCCTTCTAAAACTAGAGTTCTAATGCATAATTCGATTAAATTGACACAACCTACTAGGTTCATGTTACTTAATCATAATTAATATAATATTCCCTATTTTCATTAAACCTAGTTGTATGACATCAAAGATATAATCTCCTCTAATTGGAATAATTCAATCATTAGACATTAAGAAACGGAAAGTGATACATAATCCCACCTATCAACCCAATATGTGAATTAACACTTATTTCGTTCACCATTGCTACATGGACCATAGAAGCAAGAAAATTTTCTCATCTATAATTTTATTATAGCATTAATGGCTGAACTAAATGAAATCTATTAGTGCCACATAGTTTTTGTTCTCATTCATATCTATGTGATCAATCTACATCAATAACCCCCCGAAAATATCTCAACACATGTCATTTATTGTCAATATTTCTTTCATTCATGTTCCCTCTATCATTATTGAAGAACAAAACTTCAATTTTTTCCCTATATAGCATAATTTTGATGCACATGCTAGCTCCTTCATTCTACGCTTTCTTGTGAGTAGTCTCACGATATTTTCAAATGTGTGACACCTTATATTTTTTATGAAACATTCACAAGTATTGAAATACATAGGCATTTTGTAATTGGTCCACATCACCATCTAATTGAATCCAATGTAAATCCTTTAGTACAGTATTCTCCTTTAGGTGATTCAATCCTTTAGTATAGTATTCCCCTTCATGTGATTCAATCCTTTAGAATAGTATTCTCCTTTAGGTAATTGTAGAAAAATTGAAAGTAATGTTGTATAATCTCATGTGCCAAGAAAAAAAAGGAATGTGTCAACAATGTGAAAGACATGAAGAAAGTGATATTAGACTAGGTCAAGAGTGCACAAACCATTAGTTATTACCATCACAATCATGTTCATGGAAGTGAGACAACAAAAGGTTCAGGGAACCCTAGTATCACATATGAAAACCAATTATTCATTTCCACATGGCAACAAGGCCCAAAACTTGAAATTACACATTGACACATTTTTCTATAGTGAAATAAATGAACAAATTAGAGATGTCCAATTTTGTCCATAACAAGAGAATGTATTTTAGTGAAGTAAATGAAATGAAAATCTCATGAATATGGTTAATAATGTTCATGTGGCTATTGTGATCTCAACAAAAAGGGAGATCTCTAAATGATCAATTTTTACTTAGCCATCATGGAGGTCAATTATCTCTTACAACCAAAAAAAAAACACCCATGAATATACACGATAAGCTTAGACCTTATGGGAATATTTTGAAATATGCCATGAAGTTTTCCATTGCAGGTACCACATTTTAAATAGGTGCACATATATTTTCCAATGAAGCTCACCATCACCTTTGAATTAGGAATTTAAATATATAAATGCAATATTACCATCACATTTGACTTATTAATTTAAATATAAATGAACTATCACATTGTTGTGGAAATTTTGTCTCACATAATTATGTAGTGTGAGAAAAGTACCTAAGCTAGAAGAAGTGCAATAATTAGGGAGAGGTATCTCATTCCTTCTTTTTATCCATTTCTCTCCACTCACTTTCACCATTAGTATTGCTATATTATGAAATCCCATGTTTATACATTTCCTTGGATATCTCTACCAACTTCTACTAAAGAAAATTCTATAAAGAGTGAATTATAGACGTTGGAAGGGAGATTGGTGATTATAAATAATGATATAGGCTAAAGTAGGCTAGAAAACCATTACCCATGTAAATTTTTTCTTATTGATTTCTTAGGAGCAAAACAATTATCTCACTAGGATTTATCAGAAGGAAAACCATAGCTTTGAGTCGTCTTCCTTACCTCAAAGCACAAGAATTTATGACACCCCTATGGACTCTACAGAAAACAAGGGAAAATTCAAAGTTGTGTTGCATAGTTCAATAAAAGAGGGTTTCATGGATAATTATTAATTGGACGATATGTTGGGAGTGTTTTTAGTGGCTATATTGATTTAATGATGAAATAAATAGGTTGAGATGAGTGTGCTTCAAGCCTAATGTTAGCGCCTTGACTCTAGTGGATTCATGGCCAATCATAGGGGTGGGATATACACTACGTTTCTATGGTTTGGAAGTTAGTTTTACTTACACAATGCAATGTGTATGAATGTGAATAAGAATTCATATAGGAATGTGCTACCATGTTTTTCATAAATTCAATTAGTTTATGTCCAAATTTTATATTGCAACAACCATTATATACTCACTTATGAATTGATACTATATTAGGCTTATTTAAAAATCCATATATGTTTTGTTATAATCAAATAAGAACCAACGAAATGAGCATGGAACCTCGGGGTCATTCGTTTGTTTTCTTCTTCTTTATTAAAAAAATTGAATATTGGTTACATGGTATTTGGCCTCATGGCTCTTGTGGTTTCACTCTTTGTTTTGTTGTTACAATCCCTTTGCAAACTCATAGTTCTTATATGTTTCATGAACCAACCTCATACAACATTGGTGTTTCCTATCTACATGTTCACACTAACTTTGGGCTACAATAATAGGCTCCCCCTCCAATAATCATCAATGTAAAACAATATCCATAATGCTCTAGCAAGCTCAACGATAGCAGACCCTCAATCTGCATTTCCTCCTTAGAATCTCCACTACTAATGAACATATGGTTTTTCCCGAATATGATCAATTCTTTGCAAAGTTGATCAATTGAATTAGTAGAAGTATGATGCAGGGAATATCATTCATCTATATTTGCAATTGAAATTATAATTTGTATGTACTTAATCGTTAGCCATTATTGCAAGAACATTGTTTTGAAGCTTCATAAAGTATTTATGGTGTCAGTGGTTTTGAAATGATATTGAATTTGAATTTAATTATATATCAAGATCCATTATTATGAGATTTCATGACAGTTGAAAAATGTATTTTACAAATTCAACAATTATTCTTGATATGTGGTTGATATCAAGGACTAAAATTGATCTTATTAATATATATGGCCATCCATATCCTAGCGAAGTATTTAAGAGTTCAATTTATTTAGTGATTATCAGATAACTTGAGGATTGCTACTCTAAAGGAAAATTGTTACAGAAATGCAAGGATGATGTTTGCTCACATTTTGTGGCATTTTTAATTTTTTCTCCTCATTTGTATGAGAATTAAAATCACACACTTGATAGCCTGGATAGGGTCTACATGTATTCACTAGTTTGTAAGATGAATTGAACATCCAATAAGTGTTATCTTAGTTTGGTTCCATTTGATTTTAATGAAAGTTTAATTTACCCCCAGTGAAATTCAACTTGGCTAGGTCATTAGATGATTTTTTTTTTAAGTTGACATGGGGTCGGCTTGAAGATGCTAATTAATTGATAGCATATTTTGCAATCAATGGGACAGTGATAATACTTTCTAATGCCATCTTAGAGAATGGTAAATCAATGATACATATAACTATTGATTTCTAAATGTTAATATATTTATCAGTAATAATAACATTTTGAAATTGAGAACTCTTGAGAATAAAATAAATACTCCATGATAAATACCATAGAATAAATGTTTTCATGTTGATTGATTTTAAATAACACAAGCTGTATGCCAAAATCAAGTTTGATATTTATCACAAGAAAATCCAATATTAATAACTAGTCCTCTTGTATATAGGAACATTGACATCGAACAACCCCTGTAATGACCCATTGCAAGGCATCTCCATGGGAGAAGAATTGTTAGATTCCAATAGGAATATAAGACACCATTCTGAGGGTTCTGTTGGGCGTGCTACATGTATACATTTGATTGCTAGTAAGCATGTTCAACTCTACACTATAAGTGTAATGCTTAACATGTGAATAATCTTATTTGACATGTGTTTAATGTGAAAAATATCATTGTCGATAGGTGCATGGGATGAGATTGAGGTTGTTCATAATGATTTGGACCCATGTGTGAATTTAGTGTCTTATTTGAGTACTCTTCATTTGAGAACTAACCCACTGTCTAATAGAGTTAGTTTAGGTAAAATATGAATAGAAATATTGAAGTGAGATGTTTGATGCATAGGAATTTATCGCACATGTCTCATACTTGTGATTAAAAACAATGATGTTTTGTACATGCCCCACATATATATATAGTGACAAGGCTTCCCTCGCGAATAGCCACAATTTTTAGGGGTCTATTGGGTGTGGTACAAGTACACGTTTGATTGCTAGTTAACATGTTCAAGTCTACGATATATATTTAAAGTTAAAATGTGAATAATTTATTCTTTCACACATATTTAAAGTGAAAAAATATCATAATCCATAGGTGAATCAACTGAGCCTCAGGTTGGCCATATTGATTCCATGACACCCATCTAGGAGCATTTAGATGAAACCTGAACATAAATATTGTTCAAGACATGTTTAATATTAAAATTTATCATGTGTCTCATACTCATGCATGATTGACAAATTGATTTTTTGTGCAGGGAATAATATTTATAAGTTTTTTTCCTCAAAAGGGGACAATCGTCCTCCGACCTAGAATAGGTAGCTCGGAGAATGAGATAGTTTTTCCATCAGATAATTTTAAATGTAGACATTTCTTAAATATGAATTTTCCAAGTGCAATTTATTTTAATTTAAATAATATGTGAACATTTAACATGTTACATGTTTTGATCATCCTCTTGCGGAACCTCATTGTAGCGAGATAGGTCATAGGGTGCAACAATAAGCCCACAATGCAAACTATGACCCTCTTTACCCCCATCACAGAGATGTTCCTAAGGAGATGCCTTGGGAAGGCAACATCTCCAAGCTTACTGTTGATGGCATGAGGGACAATTTTGTGAGATTGTGGAATGAGCTAGAAAATATCAATTTCTTTAGTCCTACTCGATATTTTCACCAAATAATTTTGCACTAATTGGAGAATTGTTGAATTTTGCAACAAGAAACAGTCAAGGAGTCATCCTGAAACATCATCCTTGATCCTAGTTGGAAAATAATCACCTAAACTAGGTGGGGCCCACACAAGCTATTTTTAGGTGTATGTCTATTTTTAGACATGGTAAGCATATTCTATAAGTTGCAGGATGTTATTTGTAGATGGTTGGTCAAACGTGAAAAATAGATGAAATTCTATTTTTAGAATATTGGGTGAAGTCTATTTATAGATCGTTGATCTAAAAATAGATGCATGTCTATTATTATTAGCTCTTAATAATAATCAAACACTAAACAACAACTTATTCTCTTGGAGCACTTCAGTTCAGTGCACAAATGCGGCACATCAGCTGACAGAAGGAATTACGCAATTCCTAAGGGTTTACTAGAGCTAATGCATGGAGGACTCAGTTAGAACTCAAGTGGCAGAGTTATGACACAGTTGGAAGAAGTAGTTATGGAGTTGTATTTAGTTTAACTCAGTTAGACTCAGTTGAGCTAGTTGTATCTAATCTAACTAAATGATACACTAGTGAGAGTGGAGTGAATTAATTAGTTAATTAATTCACAAATAATAACTCATTAATCAACTGAAAGATACATCAGTTAACTACAGTGCATGGCAGTTTCAATGGAGACCAGTGGAGAGATAGGTGAAAGGGCAAGATAGACTATCTGCTGTGACTATTAGTGATGCATAAATTGCATCTACATATACATTGGAGTTGCCAATGATAATCACACATTCAATGAGAGTGGTATTACATTGAATTGGTATTTGTAATCAGCTTGGATTGCGTAGTGGAGGCAGGGTAGCAGGTGGCAAAGATCGGTGCATGGATTTGCAAGATTGGTCCTGATTAGTGTATGACGATTGTACTGTACTGAGGGCTTGTGATAAGCTTTGTATGCTTGTATGAGATTTTCATATGATATCCATGATACATAATATATAGTTGGGGTTTTTAGCTTCAGGGCTTTCCTGCTAAAAACCTGTTATGTGCGATTGATATTTTTTTGCTTATATGTTTTACATGTGTGTGCAATTAATTTTTTCCTAAAAGATTAACAACAAGTGGAATAGATTCCCAATTCTGTACAAAGTAAACAGTGAGATCAGGGTATCCAATAAGGCATGCTTAGTGCATATAATTTCTACAAGAATATCATAGAGGCATACCGTGGGGTTGAACCAAAATTCGAGGTTTTTTTTTAAATGATATGCAAGTGGATATCATCAGTTATTGGTAGACACTCCTATAATGAAGTGGAAATTAGGTTCACTAAGGAAATGGAATTTTCATTATTAGGGTTGTGACCCAAATAAAAAAAAATGTTTGAAGGTTGCAAGATTTAATGACCCTAATATCACACCATTTATTTATTGGAAGTTCTTGAACACATACACGAAGTTCCCCAATAATGATGAGGTGCCACTATTTTGCAAGTATGTAGTACACTGAGTTTTGAGAGCACATGTATCCCAATTATATGGATATGGGATCCAAATTCTATGGAGCTAGGAAAGGTAGTACATATGAATGACCTGATGTTATGTTAGATGTTGGATTTAGGGCTCCAACACCTCATTTAGTACCTTGACCACATATAGTGGTTTCACTTCAAAATGAGCTTGTTTTTTCATCTAGCACAATATATCAAGCAAGGGAGAATATTAGGGAGTTAATTCAAGATGCTTTGTGAGGGGTGGAATTGGCATAGGGAAGAGGAAGCGTTCAAAGAGTGAGGAAAAAATTGCATCATTTGTTAGTTTTCCAGATGAGGTTTCGAGAGAGATGGAAAAATCAAATCTTGAGAGATATGAATCATCTTGTAGATATCATAGTGAGCCATTCATGACTCACGACATTCAAAGCCTTAGCGAGGCATGCTCTAGGAAGCTATGATTAATGAACTATACAATAACAAATTTACGACATTAGTTGAATACATGTTACATAAATTTATTATGTTGAAATGCATATATATTTTGTCTCCAAAATCATTTATATATTTATTCAAACTTATGCAATTTTCATCATTTTTAAATGATGAATTCTTCAACTCAGTGGAACATTGGTTGCCTCATGAACATTATGATGTACGGGCACCACAAGTATTAATATGTATATGGATATTTTTCTTAAAATTGTGAATGACTTTAAGTCACATAAATTTTATGGTGGCTAATACATTTTATGCTCATTTTTTAGATTAGCGGGACAAATAAAGGAATCAATGAGGAGATAATACTTACACAGTTTCCACAGGTGACACGGGTATCGATAAATAATTTTAAGAATATTTTATTCTATTTAGTATATTTATAAATTCCCAAAGTTATATATTTACTTTGATCTTCACTTTTTGGTTTACAACAAATGATGATATGATAGAAATTGAGACCCAAGGGTATGGTGCATAATATCCATTAGGAGCACATGTATCCATAATTGTTTTTAAGAATATTTTTATTTTTTTAGTATATATTTATTTCCCAACACTTATAAATTTTGATTTTCACGTTTTAGGGAACAAAATATTATGAGATGAGGAAAACTAAGGTCAAAGGATATATCTATATGATTCGGCACTTCTTGGAGTTTTGAGTGTTTATGTTGTTCATAATTTCCAACATATGTGTTTGTAGCCTAATGTAGCTCAACTTTGTTGTTTTGATTGAAGCTTTCTAGTTCTTAGCTACCTAGGTTTAGAATTAATTTTTTCTTAGTAAAAAATATGAATACCATAGTTTGAGGTTTAACATGCAAAAGCACAAAAATGTAACTAAGGTATTCCTAATATTGACCTTGCTCTGATTGTGATATTTATCAAGGTAACGTAAATGGTACTTGAACCAAGTCACCATTTTCAATTCTCCCATTTTTCCCCAACATGTCGAAGAACAAATCCTTTATTACCATATTTTTGGAATCATATTTTAGAAAGAAAAGAAAAGAGAGGGATAATGGAAGCCTCGCATATACTTTCTTGTACCTTCAGTTCCTCCTGCAACAAGTTCAACTAGGATTAGAGCCTGGTTTCCCTATCAATTCAACCATGACTAACAATGTAGGGAGACAGTTCTTACATAGAATTGAGCTCCATATTGTTTACAGTATAATATCATTTAGTATATAAAAAACATTGGGGGTTTAGAGTATAGAAAAAAAAAATTTATAAAGGCATTCGCAATGAGAAGCTTGTGGAAACTCACTCACTAATAATGAAGCTTTATATGGAAGTGAGATGAAATATAAGTAATTATAGAACCTATAAATCAAAGATTGGTATAGTTTTCCATGGAATTCCTTGAAGGTTTCTATCATTTGGAATGATTTGGTTGAATCCTTTCCTGTTATGTGTTCTTTCTGCAAAATTTCAATCTCCTCTACTTGAGTGTTTCCACTATCCTCATTCACTAAAGAAAAATATAATTTTTGAGGTTGTTTGCAAAGGTTTTCATGGACTGATAGTTTATCATTTTTTTCGCCAAAATTAAGAAATGAAAAAATGCCTTCTAATATATTTCTCCCTTTATTCTCTTGACTTGTATCGAAATCTTAAACATTAGCCTATGTACCCAAGTGCATTCTATATAAAATTAGAAAAAAAGAGCTTCATCTTTTTATGAATTAGAGATAAGTAGAAGAAAGGCGTGTCTTTGGTGAAGTGGAGCTCTATAGTGAAGCAAATGGAATCTCTCCAAACTATCCTCCACTACACTTCCTTCAATGATTATATACACTTTAAAATTGAATGATATGAGAATGTGAAGCTGCCCATACCAAGAAAAGGGGATATTGATGCAATGGAAAAAGGGTATTATCATGAAAAATCTTATTCCTAAACCAAAATATTCCTATCTTATGCACTCACTTTGAATCCTAATCAGAAATTATTTTTTTGAAATTGAAATCCTCTAGCCATAATTTATTGACCAAAAATTTATGTCAACTAGGTCAAATCATTATAACAATAAGGTGTTGGCACATTCATTTCACACCAAAATCTGAAAATACCAACAACAAAGTTCTAGATATACTTATGTCAAATTCAAATTCATATTTTTCACAAATACCCTTCAATAAATATACTATATATTAAGACTCCCACACTGATACTTAATTCCTTCATCTTCTTCACAAGTTCTATGGCTTTAAGCCCTTGATTATCCTTAATAAATCAATGGAAAATAACATAGTAATATTTTTCATTTAGGTTTATCTTAAGCTTCATCAATATTTTGATAAGTTCAAAGGCCTTATCAACCTTTCCAGTCTTACTCTTTTCTCAACATCTCATTGTATTTTAGTTTAGCTAGTTTTCACCAAAACCTATAGAAAAAAATTATATGCATACATATTGGGAACAATGTTCAATGTTTCGATGTCCTAAAAAAAGTACATTACTTCATAAACCTTTCCTACTGAACCAAGGCATTCATATTAGTGAGTTTTTATCCAAAATCAGTTAGGTCTTCTTTGTTTCTATTCCCTTTGAATTTTGAAAATAGTTTCCATATTCTATTTTCAAATTTTTTAGAATATCTTTGAAAGCCCACTATCCATAACCCCTAATTCTTCAAGGAAAGATGTAACATAGTATTTTTTTATTTTTAGTGGGTCGTTGGTAGTTATGAGAGGCCTTAAAATAATTTTATATGAATTTTATCTAATGATAAGAGAGAAACTATTGATATGTTGCATAACCATGATAAATTTGCAATGAAAAATGAGAGTAGGCTTACTAATGGGATGTGCCTATATTAAAGAAAATTTGTCGTATTGCACATATAGAAAAACATAACCAATATTTAGTCAATTGTTCATCCACTTGTGTCTCTTCTTCTCTTTGAAGTAATAGTCGGTGTTCAGTGTCTTGTGACTGCATATCTTTCTTTGCATCATTTTGTGATGATTTCATTATTTTACATGAGAATGAATAATTTTTTTTACCTAGACTTGCATTTTCATTATCTCTGCCCTTTGTTTACAACTTGGAGACACACCAATAAGGGTCACAATGTATAATTTGAATATATTTATTACATTTAAACCTGAGCATTTCTCATTGTCCACATTCTTTCTTCTGAAAATCCAGCTTGAGGGGTGAGTTTGAACCCCCTATTTACTTTCTAGGTATAAATTTCCACATATCTTGTCTTCAATATGGGCACTTACGAAGGCAAGATATGTACTTTGATGGAGGAGGCGACGATGGAGGTTAGGGTTTCACCTTGTGTAGGCATCAAGATTGATTTAGGGGTGCAGGGTTAGCCACACAATTTTCATATGATGGCAGGGCCTGGTCAACACTTAGCCCTTTACTATCAACAAGTGGAAGCACACAGTTACCGTCGAATTTTGGGAAACCGAGACACACAAACCTCATCGATTCAAAGGAAGGGGATTTTACTCAAGAATTTTTCTCTTTGATCCAGGTGGATATTGGTGGCCACCCACCTATTCCACTGGGGGCCCCACCGTTGCTTCTTTCAATTTTTTCAGTTTCCTTAATTGTAGCATGGTTTACTATTTTTAGCATTTTTTTGGGTCTTGAACTTTCAGAGCCATTTTGAGGCCCTAAACGACATTTTTTGGAAAAAACAGGAGCGAAGTTTTTTTTATTTTATTCACATCAAAAGGTGTATTCCTCGGATAGATATTTCTAATGAGGTATTGTGTGCATCAAAAAAAGATCTTATGCCAAAGTTATGTCCCCGAGAAGACTGATGTACCAATTTACCCAAACGAGGCCCATAGTTTTGGCACTTCATCTCCTAGAGTTAGGTTTTTGGATGTTTAGGGTTTTCCATTGTTTCTCAATAATAAATAGGCCCTTGAGCCTCATTGTAACACAGTTCAAAGGCATGTTTCCGCCACATCTCTTCTTAGGGATAAGCTACTAGCGTCCTAGCTAGTTTATTTCCATTCTGTCAGTAAGCATATTTTAGTAATTTTTTATTAACGAAAAGAAGTTTTATTTTTGTTACAACACTTCTTTTAGGTGTACTTCTGTATTTCATTGTGTTCCTGCATAAATTCGGATCACTCTTGGGTTTTCTTCAACTGCACGCGTCGTTACCAGGGGTTTACATTTGCAGGAACGGTTACAACATTACTCTCAGCATCAGCCAGAGAAAATGGTCAGCCCACAGGACTATGTTGATATAGAACCAGAAACAAAGGATATCCTATTGGTTTGGGGCTTAGAGCCAACTTATCAGAATCTAGAGAAGGTAAAACTTCTAGCTAGGTATTCAACTAGAAATATGGGGCTAACGACATTAGAATGGAACTCTAAAGGTGTATTATCTTTCCTGGAGGAAGGAAAACCCATTTTTATTTTGCGTAGTACGGTGCTTCTAACATTGGAGTTGAGGATAGTTAGGCGTTTGCAACATATCTGGCTATTGGGGTGTCAGCGGAGCTTTTGGTAAGTCCCAAAACGCCTTCATTTTTCCCAAAATCTGAAAATTTCATAAGCGGCCTTGAAGATATTTTCAAAAGCAGTGGTTTAAGGGAGCATGAGGGCTTAAAGTCATTTTTGGTGACAGATGTAATTCCCACTCAGTTGGGTTTGGCCCAAAGGGTCAATATAACACTTGCATGCAGAATCACTTTGTGACGGAGGAAGGTTGAGACCCTCGAACCCCAATATTTTTGCAGTGTTGGTGCGGAAGGGGAGGGTTTCACACCAGTAATTCGGGTATTGAAGGCAGGACCGGCCCTATATTTTTGTGAGGACATTGAGAAAACTAGAGGTCGTGGACCTTCAAAAGAGTATCAGGGTTTTGAGAATGAAGAAGTTTTGGGAATTGGCCCTATGGGGGAGGGAGAAAGGGCTCAAATCCTTAACCCGGAAGTGGAAGGGCAGTCCATAGACCTTAGATATTTTTTATTTCAGATGTGATGGCAGAAGATAGCTTTGGGAAGAATATTGAGGAAGTAAACTATGCTCTGGAAGGGAAAGCTAACCCCACATATGCCGAGAATAGACATATCATGGGAGCAAAGAGAAAAAAGGGGAGAGTAATCAAGAAAAAAGTGGAATCCCCAAACTTGGTTCTCAAGGTCAACATTCAGATTAACAAGGCCATGGAAGCATGAGAATTAATTCTGGTTGGGAGAGCAAATGGAAGACTCTACTTGACAAAGTATATAACATAATGGATCGCTAAGGCTTGGTGTGGGGCTCCAGATATATAGGTAGAAGTGCTTACACTAGCAAGGGGATGGTTCATGGTTAGATTAAATGAGGGCGAGACTCTCGAATCGGTTTTGGAGTAGAACTGTTGCTTCAGGATATCACCAATATTATTTAAGAAATGGACTCCCCTCTTTGATGCTCAGAGGGAAAAATTAGAGGAAAATCGTGTTTGGGTTCGACTCCCAGCTCTACCCCCACAGTTATAGACTGGGGACGTTTTTAAGTCCATTGGTAATACTTTGGGATTTTTCCTCGAAGCTGACATGTCTTTTATGGATACAAGGAGCAAGAATGTGGCCTAGATTTTGGTTAGACTAGACCCAAGAGAGGGGTTGGATGAAAAAATTGTGCTACAGCTATAGGGGTATTCATACTCCCAAAACATATATTATGAGAAGTTTCCTTTCTTCTACCACCGGTGCCATAATCATGGACATTTGGAGTGTGAATGATCATTTGGATATCGCAGAAAAAGATGGCATAGGGGAGATTCTAGCTTCGAAACCTAAACAAATGAATTTGTGGGGAAAATATTCAAGAGGTGGACATGGGGGATCAATAGAAGGGGGTTCCGGAACCCATGTAGATACAAGAAGATCAGAATCCAAGGCAGATCCATGTTTTTTCAGAGATCGCCCAGCACCGAGAGGCTCAAGATGAGGTCAAACACATTGGACCTGTTCCCCACTCGACGGGTACCTCTTTTCCTGATCCCCTCTCCTCTTTATCTTATTCTCTACTTTTGTTTCTAGATATTCTCCCTAAGCTTGATCCCTCTAGGTCATTATCGTCTTATGTTTCTCACTGTTATAACTTATCAATTGTTGTAGATATTTTTATTACCTCCTCTACCGGCCCTCAATTTTTCATCTCCCTCCTCTATCGGCCCTGAGGGTTTTACCCTCCATGTTCCATCTCCTGGGGTGCCTCGCTATAACCTACATCCTCGAGACAATAGGGATATCTCTTTAGAATTTATATGATAGTTGGGGGGGGGGGGGGGGGTCGTCTGCGAGAGACTTCATTGCCTCGTAAGCCTCGAGGCAAGAAAACAAACATTTCTAATGCTTAGCAGAAATTTAAGTTGGATATTGTAGATGGGAAACAATTATCTTTGAAAGGGGAACTTAGAGAAGTGAATTACCTTGTGGTGGTTACCTAATTGTTTTGTCTTATTTCAATTATAGAGGGTTCTCTAGTACCCGTAAGAAGCTAGCTTTAAAATAAACTTTTAAAGTTTATTGTATTGATGTTATTATGCTCCAAGAAACACTTGGAAATGGAGAAATTGTGAAGTCATCTCTCTGCAAACTGATGTCAGGCTGGTATTTTCTGACAATCAATGATAAGGGGATATTTGAGGGACTAGCTCAAGGGTTTAAAGAGATCAGTATCAAACTGTTAAACTCATGGGGATCAGAATTAGTTATGGGGTTAAAGGTTTACTCCTCATAATTTTCCATGGATATTTATTTTCTCAACATCTATGTGTCGTGTCAAGATAGGGTATCTTTCTGGAATGCCATGTTCTCTAGATAGTTTATGAATTCCTCCAATCTGGTTGGGGGGGGGGGGTGTGATTTCGATTTTTCATTAGGAATGTCTGAAACTTGGGGGAAATTGGCTCAAGGTGATCCCTTGGCTAGATATTTTGTGAACAAACTTATGTTGGGGAAGCTTATTTATGTGAATCTGATCAAATCCAGACCTACTTGGAGAAAGAGGTGTTCGAGTGAAGTAAGGGTGGCTAAGAGATTTGATTGGCTCTTGATAAAGGGGGGCCTTGTTAATCATATTCCCTTTCTCGGGCAATGGGTTGGGTCAGAAGGGGACTTGGACCACTTCCCCATTATTCTGGAAATGAAATGGACCAGTAGGAAGCCTGGATCACCCTTTAAATTCAATCCACCTTAGCTAAAATACCTTTGTTTCAACAACCTTTTCAAAACTAATTGGAGTCATCAGGTCCCTGATAAGGGCTTCTCTCTTTTTCATAGATTTATGGAAAACCTTAAAAGAATGAAACAAGAAACAATCATTTGGGATAAATAAAAAAGGACAAGGGAATAACCTGAGCTTAAAAGCATTGATGAATCTCTTCAGATGATGGAAATCCTGGAGGAGGATGGATATGAGAAAAAAGAGAAAAAGGAGAGAATAAAATAGTTGGCATATTCTAAAAGAAATATACCCTTGGACATTGAAGAACAATCGAGACTTAAAAGCATAGCCATTTGGCTAGAAGTTGGGGATGAAAACTCTAAGTTCCTCCAAAATTATGCAAAGGGCAGGAAAAATGTTAGCACAATCTAGTAAATGCAATAGGAAGATGGAGGAAAAACAAAATATTTTGATGAGCTGGCGACTTTGGGAAGACAACACTTCAAAGGCTTGTTTGGAGCCCCAAAATAATCCACTATAGCAGAAGTCATCCAGGTCGCACAATTTTTCCCCAGATATGCGGAAGAGGAAGAGAATGATATGCTCACGGCTCCTGTCACAAAAGAAGAAATTGAAGGGGTCATAAAATCAATGTAGAAAGATAAGAGCCCTGGCCTTGACAGTTGGACAATGGAATTTTTTCAACATATTTTCGAGATTATTGAATATGAGCTTACGGGGGTGGTGGAAGAATCCAAGATCATATGGTTTGTATATGAATAATTCAATGCCACCTTTATAGCTTTAATCCATAAATCAGATGATCCTTCAAACTTTGAGGACTTCAGGCCCATATCCCTATGTAATTGCCTCTATAAAATTATTTCCAAGATCATCGCCTCTTGTCTGAAACCAATAATCTCAAGGAATATTTCTAAGGAACAATTTGGTTTCCTAGATGGTAGGCATATCCATGAAGTGATAGGGGTTTCTAGGGAATATATGCGTAGCATCAAGAGGAGAAAAAGGAAGGCCTAATAGTAAAAATTTATCTCTTGAAGTCCTATGATAGAATTAGTTGCTTATATTTACGCCTTTTGCTTACCCACTTGGGCTTTGGAATTGGTTTCATCAACTAGTAATGGGATGCATATAAAATGTATCTTTTTTTGTTCTCATCAATGGTGCAACCTACCTTTTTTTCCATAGTTAGAGGGGGCTCAGATAGGGGTGTCCTTTGTCCCTGCTTCTCTTCTTACTCATGGGCGAAAGTCTAAGTTAGTTGATACTAGTTGCTAAGCGAACAGGAGAGGTTAAAGGTATTGAAGTAGTTGCTAACATGTTTATCACCCTTATATTGTTTGTAGATGCCATCCTCTTTTTTAGTGATGGGTCTCGAGGGGATACTCAACAACTAAAATTTTCTCTTGATTTGTTTCTCAAATCCATCGGGATGTGCATCAATTCTCATAAATCCATAATTTCTCATGAGGGCTTCTCGTTGGTAGAAATAAGATGTGTTCTCTTTTTTCTTGCCTTTGAAGAAAAACCTATGATGGACAGCTTTAAATATCTAGATTTTCATCTCAAACCTGATAACTATAGAAACCACGATTGGAAATGGTTATTGGCCAAACTTGAAAAACAAATTAATCACTGGATTTTCAAGTGGACGTCGAGGGCTGGTAGATTGGTGTTAATAAAATTGGTTCTAACTTCTATTCCAATCCACTGCATAGCTCTCACCAGGGCCCCAAAAGGAATTATCTCCCATATTAGGAAGTTGTGTGGTCATTTTTTATGGGCGGCTCGAAGGAGGAGACAATCCTTCCATGAATCACATGGGATAAAATAGATCTTCCAAAGGCATGTGAAGGTTGGGTAATAAATAATTTCCCGTATTTTACATCTTATCTTGCAACAAAATCTGGATGGTGCATATTAACAAAGGATAATATGTGGATCGCAGTGGTGAAAAGGAAATATATTGACCCAATACTTCTTGATGAATGGATGAGAAGGTTGGATAAGAAAACACCAAATGCATATGCAATATGGAATGTCACTATATATTCTTTTGGTATTATTGAAGATGGAATTGCTTGGCATATAGGGAATGGAGAAAAACTCAGGATAGGAATTGATCTGTGGGTGGGCTATGGTGAAGAATATGTACTCCCTAGAGAGCTAGTGGAATATCTTAACAACCAAGGTTTCAATTTCCTGAATAAGATAGTGGTAGTAAAAACTTCAACACATTGGCATCAAGGTTGGAAATCAGCTGAGGATATCAAAATCGAGCCCCAATGGGGAGCTTCTTGGCAGATATATATCATAGAGTTGCAGTGCACAAATGTTTGGATTAGGGATTGTCCAGATGTACTTCGATGGGTCCGAGCACCAGTAGGAAAATATTCTCCAAAGTATGGATACATTTATCAGGAGAGTGCAAGGGTTGTAGGCATGGTGGTGGAAGCCATTGTGGAAATTAAAATGCCCAGTGAATTCAAGATTGTTCTTCTGGTATTTACTCAAGAAAAAAGTGCCTACTTGGGACAATCTTCAGAAAAGGAACAAACATGGGCCTGACAGGTGTATATTGTGCAAAAATGCAGAGGAATCAGCTAGCCACTTGTTTTTAAATTTTCCTTTTATTGTCAAAATTTGGGATGCTACTCTGAGTTTACTGGGGATTAGACTAACCTGGAATGGTTTAAATATATTGCAAGCTTGGAAAAACTGGTGGAACTTAGCTCATGACGAACATTTTAGAAACATTCCACCAATAATTTCTTGGGGTATTTGGTTGGCAACGAACAAAGGCATCTTCTAGAACTCTCCTTCAACACCTTCACCAATTGCAGCTGAGTGCGTTGCTATCTTTGCTTTAATTCCTACGACCTCAACAAATCAGCCCCCACGGATCATTAGAGAAGAAATCATTAGACCTCACATCCCTTGGGCATATTTCGAAGAAGCATCTTATATACAGAACAAATGTGGGGCGGGATTGGTTATTCACCTAAATTACCATAAACTCTTAAAATATTTAGTTGGCCTTGGACCAGGAACAAACAATTTTGTAGAACTACAACCATTGAAATTTTTATTGTGCTAGCTTCAAGAAATTGGGATTGTTATAGTTCAAATTTTCAGTGACTCTTTAAATGTTGTAAATTGGTTTAATAAAGTGCATAGATGTCAAAGTCACATTTTGATTCCACTCATAGAAAAAATTTGACATCTTAAATCGGGTTTTGATTCTATATTTGTTTGTCACATATACAAGGAACGAAACTTGGAGGAAGATGGGCCTTTCTACAGGGCTACGTTTTTTTCTCTTAAACAAAACTCTTTTACATGTTGGTTACTGTACATAGTTTCTCTAAAAAACAAGTTAATTTTGTAAGGGTCATTTTCTCCGTAAAGAGGAGGCACAACTATGACATTATGTTTTTGTCTTGCTTGTTGATCCTGTGTAGAAATTATGTGTTTTTGCTATTACTCAACCATCATATTTTTTTATGCTTAGTAGTGGGATCACAATTTCATGAATGCTTTATGCATCTACTACTATAAATTTTTATTGTCTTAATAAAAAGTTCGATTTTTCCCCGAAAAAAATAAAAGATAATAATAATAATAATAATAATTATTATTATTATTATTATTATTATTATGGGCACCTACAGATTGAAGTGAAATATTCACACAATAAATCCTTTTATATGCCTTCCCAAAATCTATGCTACATATATATTATTTTATATTCAAAATTGATAAATTTAAATGGAAACCTCTTTTGTGATCATAGTCAGCAAATATGGGGGAGCCATTGAGCTGTGGAATATATGAAATTTGATCCATCTCCAAGTTAACAATTGGATTGTTTATAAATTCAAGGAAATTAAAGAATATCCTCTTCTCCCCTTCATATTGTTCATTTGCAGAGATAACAAAAATAATTTTATCTCATGAGTGTCTAAGTTTCATCAATTTTGGGGAGGGAATATCATTTTCCTAAACACCCTTGCTTTTGAACTAGCTTCTAGATATTTCACTACTATTTGTAGATATTGAGTTACCATTTAATTGCATTTGTTTTCTTTCTCTATGCTTCAATATGTTATGGTTTTTTATATAGTACATTTTAACAAATTTGTATCCAATCTCCAACATCTTTAAGTCTAGTGCTTCCTTCAAACAATGGTGAAGATATTATTGTTGCCTCTGGTGGATACAATGGAAGGTATTTCCTAGCCAAAAATAAATTAGTGCATCTAGATACATATGTAATGTCAAAGTATTTATCCATAACCTTCATTTCCTTCCAAATATTCACTTTATGATTTTATTCTTCAATTATTCATAATTATCCATCAATAAAATGCACATGCTAGAGTCCTTATCACATAACATTTATCTTATTCACAAGATATTTTCGAATAGAAAAATGTAATAATTATTCAAAAATAAATTTACATTCGTAAACAAGTACTTATTTGCATGCATGCATCCGTCTAATCTTTTATATATATGTGGGGAATTAGTTTTTTGAGAACATTCATACCTAGAAATAGTCTAGAGTCTCTTATCCAAAGATACAAACTGTGAGCTTGTCAGTATTCATCCTTTTCACAAAGACCCTTCAATCAGTGCACCATATTTTGAGAAGCCCACATCCATATCTAATTCCTTCATCTTCTTCACAAGTTCTATGGTTCTAAGTACCTGATTCTCCTTAATAAATCAATGGATAAGAACATGGTAAAATATTGGTATTCTATTAAAAAATGGGAAGAATTGATATTCCTGGTAACCAATATGTTACCTGCATTGTTGAAACAATATAAAATCATCCACTTTCTCAGTCTCTTGTTGAACCTTAGGTGCTCCACCTTGACCCACTTCTCTCATATTTTCATTTCCCACTTCACGTAGAATCATATCAAGCATGATATTATGCCACTCCCTTTGTTAAGCCCACTCCCAACTTATTTTTCCATTACCTCTTGCTACTTCTAGCCACCAATTGACTTAATTGAAAGCCACATATTTTCTTCTGCAACTATATTCTCCAAATTCTCTCTAGTTTTTTTCCATCCTCCTCCTCTCTAATGGAGTGTTCCCTGCTTTAAAGACCCAACTGTGGTTGTCCCTCCCTCTGTATTCCTCTCGATTACCTCCATATCCAAATTAGTCGTGCCCTTCACTTGTTAACCCTTTAGTTCTAACACCCACACTGGTATACCTCTTTTGAGGTGAATTTATTTAGCCTCTGGTGACATCTCTTTAGTGTTGTGTTCCTTACCTAGATCTCTTTGTGATGAATGGTGAATGCAAGCTCTATTTCCTCTATATGATAAAATCTTCTTGTTGTCCAATGTTTCTCTTACTAAGCTCAACTCCATCATCAATTAATTGGGCATGTTCCAGCATTATGACCCCATTACATGGGTCTCCCTCATTACCTATTATGTTCTATCATATGTTTGATATTTTTTGTATGTTCTTTACCCAATCATTTTCAAGTTTTTCGTGTTTGCTTGTTTATCTAGAGCCTCAGTGCACATTCATTGTTAGGAAAGCTAAGAGGAAATTCATGTCACTATTGTGTACGCTGGCACCAATGTTTTATAGGTATTTCATATTTCTTTGGTTACTTTGCATGCAATAATAAGGGATATTTGAAGTGAGGTTTGTGGAGTGATTGGAAAATAACTTCTAGTTTGTCTTTCTTGATCCAAATTTCCAAGGTACTATTAGAAGCTTTTGGTCAAATTATATACACATTGCTTTCATTTTAAGTAAACAAGTGCGCTTATGCCATCCAGATTCCTCACCATGGTGTGACCATCATGAAATATGACTCCTCAAGAGTGGGCTGCATAGGAAATAAAGAATCTACATTTTTCATCTATATTATAGTTTATAGCCAATAGTTAAAATTTTAGAATTATTTTCCATGATTTGAATAGCTTAGCTAAGCCTTTGAATGTGACTAGGTTGTTAGGATTTACTTGATCAAACTATTTTATTGAGATAGACTCTTGTATATCCAATGTACCACTATTGGAAATAAAGTAAATACAAGCTACAAAGGATATTTACCTCTTTCTATGTAGCTACATGAACAAAATTTATTGTTAAATTATTCTTTCTCTATATATGTGATACAATTCCATCATCAATTTACAATGGAATATATGGTATATTAACATGAAGTAGTAGTAGTCTTTCACGTGGTACATTGCTTCCATTTGGATGGATTATCAAAGTGCCTTATTAGTTGTGCCAGAGTGAAGGGATCTGAAATTGGTGATTTTCTCATAATTCATATAGGTATAGGATGTATCAAGAAATAACGACTCACTTGTAGGGTTAATAGTGAATTTTTAAAACTTAGAATATTCACTAATTGCTTGAATATTATTTTTCATTTTCTCTGCATATTGCAGTTTCACTTGTGGTGACACCAATATTGCAATTTCTAAAAAGTTTTTCATGATTCCCCTTCAGATGGAATTAGGTGGAAAGTATGCTTGTATTATACTTGAGGATGTTGATTTTGATCTGGTAGCAACCAATGTTGTCAAGGGAGGCTTTTCTTATAGGTATTAAGTACTTCAGTGATCTTCTCAATAATAGGGAATCCCACTTTTTCCAATTGTGATGACATGAAATATTGGTTGTTCAAAGTGTTCAGAGGTGTATTTCGGTCAAAGTAGGATTATTTAACTACTTCCCACACCTCCTTATCAGTTCCCCTCTAATAGTCTTGGAATAAGTCCATTGTGAAGCCTTTAGGTCCCAAATATTTTCCCATTTCCATCTCTTTAACCATGCTTTCCACTTCCTCCATTGAGAGGGTCCACGTGACACTATAATTTTTCTCAAGAGGTATGAGAGAGGCAATTACATCTAGAATTGACTAGACCATTATTTTCTAGTCGACCTCAGGTTCTTTCAAGAGTTAGTTGAAGTGATTTGTTAACTCATTTTCAATGTTGTTAAGTTCCTCTAGCTTTTCTCCTATTGATGTTTTGAGGGGAGAAATGATTTTTATTTTAAGAATTAAACTATGGAAAATATAATTTTCTTGTCCCCATCCCTTAGCCATCATATCCACAATTTTTTTTTCCACAATTTCTCATGTTTATCTCATTTATTAACATTTAACTCGAGTTGGTCCTCCCTAATATTGAGGTTCTTTGACCACCCTTTTTGGATGATATTTTCACGCACCCTGGTCATTTATTTTTCTAACTTATCCCTCTCCTTTTCAAAAGACCTCAATGTTCCATACTTTTCTTGTGGATATGGGGGGTTTCATTTTTGTTGGTATTAATACATCTTGGGTCCATACAAATCCAATCTCCCTTTCTACCAGTTTTCTATGTTTTGGAGGAAGTTAAGATGCCCCATCCAATTTTTTTTCAAAATGAAATATTTTGGCCATTTTTTGAAATTTATTTAGAAATACAAGAGAATGTGTCAATAACTGGAACTAAGGAAATGTGATATCTATGTTGATATAGCCTAACTTTTCTGAAATATGGTTTTAAAGACTGTGAAATCTAGTTGAAATGTTATTTGGTGAATCCCTCCTCACATATAAATTGACATTGTATACTTTCCATTAATAGTCTTGGGGTGTCAACAAGGTGGAGTCTCTCATATTCCTCTTGAAATATTTGTTCTTTGGTTCCAAATTCCTAACTCTTCCTTTATTTTTATCGAGGAATTTAATCGTATGGAAGTCTTGATGAAAAAATCACTAAACTGAGATGGGGGTTGAATTAGTTTAGTGAATTCATGGACACTAAAATTATTTTATTTTAACTGATTAACTGAAACATTAAATGAACAAATTAACACGTAATGAACAACGAATTTAATATCTGAAAAACAAGTAATAAATAAACTAAAACACCACATTATCACATAACAACAACACATATGGACACCATATATAAGTGGAAACCCATAAAGGGATAAAATCATGACTTTGTAATTGTTGTAAGCTCCTACTGCATTATTACATCTAATTTTTTGTGGGCTCCAACCTACAGGAGGCTACTAACTCAATTTTTCTGCAAGCTAAACCTTGCAAGGAAGCTCCAAGTCCCATAAGTTTTTTGCATGCTACAACCCACATGAGGCTCATGCCTCAATAGGCTCCAACCTGTTATTTATTAAGATACAACTTGAAACAAAACTACAATCCCCTGATACATATAAGAAATAACATGTTGGTTTACCTAGCCTATAACTTTGCATACCTCCATTGCAGTCTCTGCTTCTTCTTCTCCTACAATCTTCTTCATATCAACTCTATATATGTGCCAGGTAATTAATGAACAGTTCTACAATCAGCTCTCACATTCTCTCATCCTCTCAAACCTTTTTTTCCTTTCAAAATACATATTTTTATAAAGATGGTTTGATGGATTTTAGTATTCCACACAAGAATATGAAGTGAACACTCTTTCCTCTTTGCATTCTACCAATTCCTTTCACACCTTTTCATATTTTGAATATTAAAAAAAAAAAATTTGCTCCATCCAATTTTATTCTGAGCCACGTGTAATGATTAAATACACCAACATAATTCCAATACCATGTAACTAAAATTTACACTCCACTCACCAAGCATTACCAAGCATCAACAATACTTTTGCATATCAAGCATACCATCAACATATCCTTTGCAATATATGCAACTTCATATACAAGCAATCTCTTCATAATATATTGACATAATGCATCAACTTGTTCATCAACTATGCATACACTTTTTCGTCACCCTTTGTTGCTCCTTTGTTTTGTTGTCAATAGTTATGTTCTATTGTCAATAGCTTTACCTTGCTACTCCTCGGCCATCACCCTTTGCATCACAACTTCTTCATGCCTTTTCCTTGCATCACAACTTCTTCATGCCTTTTCCTTGCATCACAACATCTCACTCATAATATGCATACATTTTTACCATTAACTACTACTCGATATGCTCACATTTTGCCTCACTAATCAACATAAATCAACATATTTAAGCACAATCATCCTTTCACCAACACCCTTTGAAGCATAACAAACATATGAAATCAAACTTTAACAATATGTTATGTTCATCCTATCATTTCATCAACTGTGCATATGTCATCATACTTTACTGCTCCTTTACTCTATTTTCAACAAGAAACATATCTTTTTCAACTGTAAACTTTTGATACACATATGGTGTTCACACTTCATGCTGCTCTTTTTCCATAACAAACCAACACAACAACAATATAACTAATTTTTTCAAGAATGCATAACAACATGAAATCATCATCATAATCATACAGCACAACATTAATTGTGCATAGTTGTGCATATAATATATCAACCTTACAACACAATGTACACAAGCAAATATGAAAGCATCAATATCACATATGCAAGCAAAAAATTATTCATTTTCCAGTTCCTTTTCCATCACTTTCATATCTTCTTATTCCTACTTACATCAAGCATACCAAGCATACATTATTGCTACTGCTTTTCCTTTGTTGTTAATTTTCCATTTCCTTCATCTCTTTTGGTCCTGTTGCTCCTGTGCCATCAATGACAACATCGTCGTTAATATCCCCCTTTGAAATTGATGGAAACACTATGCTCTTCCCCCTTAAATTCGTCCTTCTTATTTCTTTTGAAAATCCAACACCTTCCCCTTTGACATCAATGACAAGGTATTTTCGTAGGAAAATATGAATAATGTTTATATTCTTCCATTGTTATGTTATTGAGGTAGAAATAACCATAAATTGAACTAAAGTAAAGTCTGGAAGTGATATACAATGCACATATAAGTAGTGATAGCCCTTGCTTGAGTGCTCTAAAGAATGTTGGAGAAATAGAAATACATGTATAGGGTCTTCAATTGGATATATAAAATTGCAACCACCTATGCTTATGATTCAGCGTGATGAAATAATGATTCATTGTCATGCATGTGAAAGTCTGGCCAATTATTTTGTCTGACAAAGTATATATTGGGAGAGGTCTATCAGAAGAACCACTAGAAACATTTATATTCATGTTATAAACAATAATGGAATCTATAATAATTACAATAATTTGAATATTTTCACACAATGTGTAAATAGGTAGACCAAGTTATCTGCAAATATTGCACTTGCACATGTGTGACATAACATATAATCACCAAATGGAAGACAAGAAGGAACCATGTGTAAACAAGAAACAACACATATGCAACCAAATAAAGCTCCATTAGGGACCATATTAGATTCTCTTCCATAGCGAACGAAACAAAAGTTTGGCTATCTATTTGTCTTTCACTAAGAACATTTAATTTTGAATATGAATTTTGGTTCATGGAAACCACCCAAACATGATAGTGCCAGAATACTTCTATTGTACTTTTTATATTATAATGGTAGCCAGTGATAACATGATATAATAATCCATGATAATGTTAGCTGATTAACTCACCACGCATATACATCTGCAATAGTTTATAACTATTCGTCGCTTGATGCAAGAAAAATCCAAAGCATTATTGATGGACATTCGTAGAGAGTTTGTAGATAGTCTTCTTTGATGCCAAACCCATTAAAATAGATAGCCCGTAAATAACATAATGTGGTTGAATTATATATATCTTCGTCCAATATATCAATATATAACATATGTCAGCGTATCGACCTGTTATAATATGCCAATAGTATCGAACTCCCAATATATAAGATATGCCACCAAATCAACCTGTTATAATATGCCAATAGTGTAATGAAACCTAATTATACACCATTTTTTTTGTATTCAAACTATTATTTCACTATGAAATTTCTTCTTTCTTCATTACTATTCCTTTTAAATTAATAACGGGACTGAATAGTAAAAATTTCTCATGAGTTATAATTTTTTTTTGGTTCCTCCTAAATTGTTTGATGTATAGATTATAGCACTCCAAAATTTATTTTATATCTTAAAGGTGAATCCTTTATATTTTCGTTTTAGGATAAAAGTTTTACTTGAATGAACAACTTTCAAGGTCAATAGGCATCTTTCAATCACCTCATTCTTGCCTTGAAAACAATTTTGATAAGATCATTCACCAAAGGCATTTCTTATTTCATTATAGAACTCTCTTCTAAGGTTAATACCTATACTCTAATACCTCGTTACCAAAATACAGTTTTTACATCATTTTATTTCTAATTCATATAAACATCATTTCTATCCCATTATCGATATCATGACTATCAATGAATACATAATGATGCTCCTTTGTAATCATCAGACTACATTTTCAATAATAAAGGTTTGCTATAGCCATAATATCGTCGCATCAGACCTTTAATCATTTACCGTGTGTATCACTATATTAGTTGCACTGAATAAATAGAAAATTACTATATTAATGGTTTGTTCCACTCATTCATATTGAATGTGGTATTAATGCTTATAATATTGGATCATATCTTTGGTAATATCTAGATACTTATTAAAAAACTCTCC
This sequence comes from Pinus albicaulis, assembly GCA_034641835.2. NCBI lineage: Eukaryota > Viridiplantae > Streptophyta > Pinopsida > Pinales > Pinaceae > Pinus > Pinus albicaulis. The sequence continues at coordinate 1,722,415,771 of CM076578.1, read as the reverse complement.
ACATTTCATAACCTATACGCGTGGCACTTAACCGAATAATCATTTTATCAAATATTTACGTACCAATTCAACGTTCTGTTTCTCATGAAATCTACAGTAGTTATTTAATTTAGGGTTTTTCAAAGTTTAATGACTATAGGCATTTACAAATACCTATTTATGTCGTTGCTTTCTTTTGCAACTAGGGTTCTGTTGTAGTACTCAACAACCCCCCATTTATTTTTATTTTAGTTATGTAATAAATAATGGGGACCCTTTATTTTTGGAATAAAATGAGATATATTTTTTTTAAAAATTATTAAATCTCAAAGTCTTTGAATTTTTCCTTATCAAACTCAAATATCGGAAGGATTAACTCTCATAACGTTACGATAAACCAAAACCCCGATATGCCTTTTATTATGAAATTAATATATATCAGAAGCTTTTCTATATTAGACTCACAATATATTGTAATGTTACTTTTAAGAAAGTGATGATAAAATAATTCCCCGATAAAATTCTCCCAATGATTGCTTTAAGAAAAGGCTTTACTTTTTTATAAAATAATATTATAAGATATTGTGGGCCCTACAACTGCCACTTGTCATATCGAAACTCCAAATATTGTAACATCTTAACGTGCCCCTAATGAAACCTCTGATATCTATAAGCTATGATGAACTTCTTCTCCGACACTTTTATCTCGAATACTTCATGTCATCCATCTCTGATAATTTTATCGTCGATATCCATTTGTTACCATCAGAACTTTATATTGGGAGCAAAAATTTTGTAACCCCTGATAATTATATCACCAATATAAAACCTCTTATATCAATTCCCACCTTTTCTCTCTTGACCGTTTCAATTTAGGTTTTTCTCATATCGAAAATTTGTTTTAACGTAAGTTTTAATAGACGCACTATTGAATTCTCCTGATATTTCCTTCGGATATGATGACCTGTCATGTGCCCATGTGAACTCACGCCTCTGCATTTAATGATATATAGTGGTTAATTTATGCTTTCGATAACAAAATCATTTTCACTCATTTTTCCTTGATTTTACCAAAAGTTGCATTAAAGTGAGTGAAAATTAGTTATTAAGAAACATCATTTTCTAAGCTAAGTATATTTCTCACTCTTGTGCTCTATTACAGGCTAATCCCGACCATCATACAATTGAAGAAATGTCTAAATCTACTAAGGGCAAGAAGAAAACTGGAGCACAACAGCCACATGCTGCTCCTATAGTGGAAATTGTTGAGGAAAAGAATGAAATGCCGGGACTATTTTATGATAAAGTTTGTTCCAGAGATGTCGGGTATTCCTCATGGGAAGCCATGCATAAATAATTAGAAGAGGGAAAAAATGTGGTTACAAAGAGGACTGTAACAACTGAATACTCTGAGTTAGTTTCAAATGCCACTTACAGTGATTTGGTCAATTATTTCCTACACAAAATTGCAATCAAGCTGAAAATTCACCCTTAAACAAATATGCTTAGATGGGTGGTTGAGAATCTAAGTATTGCTGACAGGAAGTTTGTAACAACAAATTAAATAGTTTTTGGGTCATTCTCAGGTGAATATTTGAATAGAATGTATAAGTTTCCTGAACCACAGCCCAAAAATGATAAGAAATTTGTCTGGGCCTTCATTAAGAAGCATGATCATCCATAAGAACCAATTAGAAAATGGAGGAGGGACTCGAAAAAACATAAGCCGGAGGAATTGGGTAAGTACTCTGTTGATACTCTTCCCTCTCTATTTTTTCAAATAACTGCTATGATTTGTAGGCTTTTTGGTTTACCCAATACTTATAAATTTGAGGATCATATGACTCCACTCATTGATGCATCCTCAAAGGGTTTTATCATGGACTAGGGTAATATACTCTTAAATAAAATAGCCACAAATATTTTGTCTTTTAGGAGAAATCATAGTATATTTGGGAATTTAATTCCCCCCTTCTATATAAGTGCATACATAATGGATTCCATATGATTTTCTAAGGATTTTCCCTCAATGGGATGGAAATGGATTATTGAAGACCCAAATCCAATTAATATTTATCATTGACCTCCTTTTGGATATAAAATAACTACCTCATCTCTATAAGATTTGTCATATAGTCATTTTTCCCATTCATGTTACTATCTTTGGTAAGGATTCCCCTCGGTTATCCCCACAAGCTGAAGTCAATTTGATCCAAATAAGAAATTGGGTTGGTGAAGAATTTTTACCTATATCTGAGTCTTTGGAAGCCTAGCCAACCCTCATGTTTTACCTCTATTTGTTTCTGATAAACTTCTAGCCAACGAAATTTCTTATAAGAGTGTAGGCAATAGGATTTCTAAAGTCTTGAAATAGTATAATAAGAAGATGTCACTTGCATTTCCTCTCCAGTGTGGTATATTTTCCCTTGATAATTATAAGCATGCTCTTCTAGAAATTAAGGCTATTCAAGAACTTAATTTTCCTACCATGCCTAATAGACAGTATGATCCTCATCAAACTGTCAAGAAGATCACAACAACATCAAGCATCAAACAATTCGTTCATGAGTCATACATATTTGATGATTTATTTGAAAAGATGCCTTCATATTCAATGGTAATAAAGTAAGCAGAGAAGAGCATGTCTTCTCAACAAGTGGTCCAATTCACATAGTACAAAACTTCTAGATTGTAGAATGTGCCCCTAGATTCATCGAGTGTTTCTATGGAAGTAATAATTCCTTGTGATAATGTACTAGTTGATCCTACATAGTCTACTTCTGGTCCTCAGCCCAAAGAAATAATTGTTTCTTCTTATTCTTAGGCTAGAGACCTTCTAACTAATACCAAGCTTGATCAAATATGGGAAAAATTTAATCAAGTTATACAAGGTATAGAGTCTCAAGATTTGGAAACTCCTGTACAAAATAAGGTTCCTGACACTTCTAAAGATTTGGAAAAGACCCCAAAGGCTTCTAAAAAGCCTTTAGAAACTGATGATATTAAAATCATATCGACCTTCCCAACTTCTGAGGTTGTATTGAGGGTAGAAGAAATTCCACCCCTTGATATATTTTACAGTCCCGAGACAAAGTTGTCATTAAAATACAAAGAAATAAAAACAAAGTTGATTAGTACCAGGCTTTAGTTCCTGAAAATTATTATTTTGATGTAGTATGGAAAGGATCTTTGATACTCCTACTGATGAATTAGAAAGGCTCACTCAATTCACAGGAGCCTATGCCTCTGAAAACATAGATAAAGTTATTGAAGTTCAACTATTGTTGAAAGAAAACGAAGATAGAATTGTTAAATTAGAACTGAATCTTAAGACTGAAAAAAAATTAAAATTGCTTATCAATGGCAAAGACAGGTTAATGAACTCTAGAATAATTTTGATGAACTCAAGATTCAATATGACATTGATTTGAAGACCAGAGACACACTAATACATAATTGCAAGTAACAATTGAGAATCTATGTGTCAGTCCTAAACTATCAGAGTTTAAAAAGGAAGAAGAAGAGCTTAATACTCTTATTTCTCAACAACAAATTTTATTCTGTCAAGGATTGACCATTATTCATGACTTGTGTCACACAACTAATTCTCTAGTTGACCAATTAGCAGATATCATGACTCATTTTGATGATGTCGAAGAAAAACTTGCCAACCTTCTGACTTGGCAAGACAATGCAAAAGGAAGATTAGCAATTCTTCCTAGAATTGAAGAATCACACAAAGACATTCTCTTTAGAGAGTGGGAAGTGCATCTCAAGAAAGTGGAAGCATCAGTTTTCCAAGAAGAGACATTTCAAACAATCTAATTGAATCCATTTTATTCCAAACAAATCTTATTTCCAATTGTCCCGAGGGAACTCTCCCAAAAATTAAACTGCTTTCTAAAACATGGCGGGAGGCATCCAAGAAAAGAGCAGAGATTATAGAGTAGCTTGCTAAAATTAATTTGGAAATTCATTGGCATTATCTCATCAAACCACACAGTCAGTGATTAATACTCATATGCTAATCCAACACCATCAATCACATGTTTCCAACATTAAAGGAAGCAATGTTCACAAGCCATATGCAAATCCGACCGAAGGCTCCACCCGAATTAAAGACCATGAAAGACATCCATGAGATGCAGTAGCGAATGGGAGAATAGTCTTCTACATAGACTTAGAGAATTTGTTACAAAAAATTCTAAAATTATCTCTTTGAGTTTATTTTATTGTTATTTGTTTAAACTACATTAGGTTTTTTTATTATTTGTTATATTTACACTTTTGTAATGAACTATAAAATCCCTTTCATGTTGCAATGAGAAGGTGTTCTGAATTTTTGAGTGAAGAATTTTGTTTGCACGATTGTAACTCAAGTTTCTCTTACTATAAATTTGAACCACTATCGTTTTTATCAAGTACCACTATCCATGTTTTATTTCTTTGTTTAAGAGTTTAATGGTATTTTCTTTTTTTTAGTCGTATGTGTTATAGCAATTGTGCATTTTCACTATTGATATGTGTGATTGGAATTATAAATGGTATGTATAAACAACAAAATCATATATATATATATATATACAACAAATTTAATTAACTATTTAATTAAATTTATTTATCATTTGTTGTTTTAACTTCATAATCGTTTGATAATCTATATTATCATATAATTTATGAAATTTTTTTAGATCACATATTTATATATATAAACTTTTTTCGGATACATATTAATTTTAAGTATTCATTGTTTTTCAAGTCTTAGTGACATTAAAACCATTATATTTACATCTCATCCTTTTGTAATTTTGTTTAAAGAGGAAAGTGGTCCCATAATCTCAGTTGGAGCCACCAGTTAGAACCCCCAATCCAAAAAAGAATCTGCTTATGTTCCCAACCTCGTGGTTTTCCTAAATGTGGAGGCAAACATTTCGAGCCTTCAACAGGTTCAGTGCTAAATTTCTCCTTGGCGTTTTTACCCAAAACAATGATATAAGAGTTTGATTTTATATGGTAGTATTGGTTTCTCGTTTGTCAAAATGGCTTAGCTCTTCCTGAATTCTGGCAACAGTTTTTCAATAAAGGTAACTGGAATCACAAACCCCTCTGAAAATTTTATACCATTTATTTATATTCTTTCTTTTACCGTAAGTACATCTATTTCATTTGAACATTCTTTAATTTTTTATCTGTTTATGTTTTTCATAATAGTAGAGGTTACTTCCTCAACTGGAAGTTGTCCTTTAGCGTTTTCACTCAAAAGAACCTTGTAGAAGGTTTTAATTTGGTTAAAAAATTTCTCTCGGTCAATTGGATACTCGGTTACAGGGTTATGAAATTTGTTCATCCCCATCTACAATCCTCTCTAGTGAGCTCTGCTTGATTTTACCTCCACCGCTTATCACGATATAGTTACAAAATCACTTCTTTTCTTTTAATAAGGACGGAACAGAGTCATTCCATCTTTTTATATCTTCCTCCAGAGGACCTTTTTACCAGATGATATAATGTGAAAATGGTTTCGAACCCTTGGCGTTATCCCTCTTTTGATGGGTCTTTCTAATCCTATTTTTACTTTACCTTTATTTATATATATATATAGGTAGGTTTTCTCTCCCTTTCAACAGAGGTTGAAATTATGGTAGACACAATGGCTTTTCTGTCGTTTTTCATTTTTGGTTATTAATGTAGGGTTTATATTTTGTATCACCTTCTATCAATTTTTGCAGTATAAACCTTACATGTGGGCTTTATTGGTTGTAGGAAGATATTTTCTTCCTTGCGCTCAGTCTATTTGGTCAAGTTGTCTTTGCAGATTCTTGATAGTAATCATTTCAATACTTCTAATTATAGCTCTGCGAACTCAATATAGTCTTAGTTTTCTTTAAATAAAAATCTCGAATTTCAAAAATAGCCGTTGTTTTTTGTTAGTAAAGATTTTAATTGCTTTTGTTTGGCTAAGAGCTCATCTTCCTCGGATGTAAGGAAACAGATTAACCGCACAAGATCCAGAGACAGTTGGCAGGAGTGAAACCCTGCCCCCTTAAAGGCCCAAGACCTAGAGGCAGTTGACAAGAGTGAAACCCTGCCCCCTTACAGACCACTAGCGAGTTATTATAGGTGGTGTGGTTTTCCTTGAATAACCGTTATTATAGGTGGTGTGGTTTTCCTTGAATAACCGTGATGAGTCTGCCTGCATTTGCCGATAACAGACAAAGATGGTTGTCCTAACTATTAATTTGACAACTGAGTTATGATAAATTTTCCCACCTTGAAAAAAAAAAAGTTGTAATTCCTTTGCACACCATTCTCTTATTTTTAACTAAAAAATTCTCTGGTTTTAGTTTTTTTTTCTTGTTAGGTTATTTTATCATATATAACTTTAATTTATTTGCAGGAAATGGTTGAGCTTCGCATTTGAAATTGTCATTTTCTCCCTGTCTTTTTTTTTTTTCATTATAATACACTTAGTTACTTATTCTTCTTCACTTCAACGACTAAAAGAAAATTCCAATCTCACCTTTTAAGTGCAATGGCTAATTTCTTTATATTTCTTTTGTACAGACCAAAAAGGGGCACCCAAACCCTACAATTTTAATTCAGGTATTCCACTCTTACTCTTTTACTGTATTCTTTTTTAATAATCTAGACTATTTTCTTCTATTTTTCTGACACTATTCTCATCGTTGAAAACCTATTTTCTTTGCAATTTTTGTTACAGGTACCAACGTCGAATATGTTGTAGCATATTATGAATATCTTTTCCAGGTTGGACGAGGGTATTTTTCAACTTATTCCTTTCTTTTACAGGTCAAAGTTTCCCCACTCTTTATCTCTTCTCTGCATGGATGAAAAATTTTATGCTTGAAGACAGAACTCTGAGTTGTTTTCTCCTATAAATGTGTTTTACGCGTTTATATGTTGCCTTTCTTGGCACATAGTTCCTTAGGAACCATGCATATGCTATACGACAAGATCCTATTTTATGTAAAGTTGTTATTCAATGAACATGACTTTATATACATATTTATAATTCATATTTTTTTAATTTGATATAGAACGTATAATGCCTCTTAATCCAATTGGCTCTTATTATTGTTGAATATTGTGGAAATCCAAAACAATTTCCTTCTAAATTTGTTATGTTTCAAATTATTAATACTAGAAGATATTATATTGTTTTGTTTATACTTCAGGGAGTCTAAAAGTAAGCGTAAATACTATCGAGGGTTTTCGCCTAAATTTTGAGTTTGTCATTTATTTAATTCATATATAATAAAAAACTTAAGGAGGCCTTTCTTGTTCTTATAAATAAATAAAATGTAGACATATACATTATATAATTATTTATTAATAAAATATATCTACCCTCATTTCTCAAAGGATTACTCTATAAGTGACCAAATTTAGTTTAATACTTATATTAACCAGTCTAATATATGTCTATATTTACACACGTCTCAAAGGATTACTCTATAAGTGACCAAATTTAGTTTAATATCCATGTTTATGTAAAAACAATGTGTATATAAATGTATAATCTTGCACCATTAGTAGTTTTTCATGATAGTTTCAATCATTCTCTGATAGTTTTAACTTGATAGTTTTAACCATTCTATGATAGTTTTAACTAGTCTAATATATGTTTATATTTACATGTACATTCATCATCTTTCTTTTCTTTTCCTATTATATTTTTTCTTTGTAAGTTTGGAAGGACTACATCTTCATCATGTCCAATATATCACCTCGATCAGGGTGGGGCATTCATCATCTTTCTTTTCTTTTCCTATTATATTTCTTTCTTTTCTTTTCCTATTATAGTTTTTTTTTGTAAGTTTGGAAGGACTACATCTTCATCATGTCCAATATATCACCTCGATCAGGGTGGGGAATTGAACCGATGACTTCACATCAAAGAGTGCCTAAAAAAGCACCCAATCACCGTCTATCCAAGACCCCATGGAATTTTATTTTCCCATTATCAAATTCATGCATGCTATAAAATATACACAGTAATTATTTATAAAGAAAAAAAAGTTTAAAACTCCAACATAATCATTTCCTTTCTTTTTATTTTTCCCCTATATAAAGACTATATGTAACTGTCGCTTCGACATTTACCCAAATTCAAAAGCCCACCAAGGTAAACATGAGACGAGTGTCACTATGACCTAACCCGACCTCCTAGTTCTAGTTAAGGAAGTGGGGCCAACACACTGACACCTACAAACATCCTACAAGGACTACAAATAATCCAGGAGATGAAGAAACACCCCAAGTGGTCAATCCCTAAGTTGGAACCTTATCTCTCTAACCTAGACCTATAAGGACACTTGACACTTACTGCATGCAGTTGTGATCCTCCAGACGCACTCACAAGCTTGGATACCAATGGTTATGACCTAAATTCTTCAATTCAGTGCATGCAGTCCTAAGATCTAAGCCACTTTTCTAGGCCAACCTCCAGACCACCCCTCAGAACTTCCTGTAACTTTCCAGAATCAAATTTAACATGATGGAAAAGCTAAAAAATCAAACTTGCATAAAAAAACTTGTCCTAGACTACCTAGAACACACTATAAATTTTGTCAAACAAATGGTAAATGTTAAACACCATGTTAAACACACACATGGTGTATGAGGAAGAATAAACACACACACAAGAGACTCAACACACAATGAAAGATAAGCGTGAGGCTTTTCTTATTTTCCATTATACAAATATGTACATTTATAGTACAATGGTGTGACTCTTGGTTTCATATTCCAAGGTCACTTGGACTCCATTGTGACTTTTCGCATTCCACACCTACCCATGTAGGATTAGGTGTTCCAACATCCCCCCTTAATCCGAAGGGGTATGTGTGAGTCCAAGAAAAGAGTTGTAATACAAATCTACAAAGTATACATGGCAGCACTTGGGCTGAATCAACTCTCTGAAATGTTGGAAAAAAGAGGTGGTTTTAGGATGACCACAAACACTGGAACGCAAAACTTGTTGCAATTCCCGGAACTCTTCCAAAACTGGCAAGAAGCTGAAAGCTTCTGCTAGAGGAATTTTCCCTCATAAAAAAGGGAGACCTTCGACCTAAAAGAAGGGAGGTATACTACCTGTGATGGTTTTAGGATTACCAACAACTCTGGAATGCTTGAAGCATTTCCTGGAACTCAACCAATGCTGGCAAGAAGCTGAAGGATGCTAAGATGAAGGATTCTGCTAGAGGAAGTGTTCCTCATATATGAAAGGGAGACCTTCGACCTAAAAGAAGGGAGGTCTGCTACCTGTGATGGTTTTAGGTTATCCACCAACCGAAGGCATGCTCATGGGCATCCGTGTCTTTGGCTACATCTCTGAATCCGGAATGACAAATTGTGGCTCAGGCTCACTTGAACTGCTGGCTACAACTCTGAACATGGAATGAGAGATTGTGGCTCAAGCTCGCTTGATCTGTCGTCGAAGCATGTACATGACCACCATTTTCCCCCCTGTCAGGGACAAGGTGAGATGATGGCGAAAACTCAACTGCAAGTTTGCTCAATATCCGTGAACAAGTTCTAACATGTGTCGTAAACATCTTCTTGGCTGCTGATGCCCATTGCCAAGAAGCGATCCATCCAAGATGAATCTTGTTCTTGCAGGAGGCTTGTGTCTGAAGAATCTGTCTGAAGAATGGGTGTGTCGACCACAGTGCTTGCATGGATGAAGATCAAAACAGTGATCTTTCATATGGCCAACTCGATCACAGTGTTGGCATTTCTCAATCTGATGTTGTTGTGGAACAGGATCTGGAACAGCTGCAGGTGAACTGTCATACAGGAATCCGACACTCTGAAATCTGATGGGCTTGGTGTAGTCTGGAATATGAAAGGACACATCCTTGTCATATCCAAGACCAATTCGGTGCTTGTTGTGGACAAGCTCTTCCCAAGGTCTGATGATGGGCTTGAGAAGTGCAGGCTGAACTGCTGCATCTGCATGTACATCTGCTCTAGTACAAGGAACTGAATGTGAATCATCTGCAACTTTATCTTCTTTCTTCTGATGAGAGTCCTTCTCAGTCTTCTGAACAGAAACAAGTTCAGAATGGTGACTCTTTTGCTGAAGTTCATCTTGTTGGAGCTGAGATTCCAACTGCAAAAACTCAATATTTTCTTGTGCATCTAGTAAACAACTCTAAATGTTACATAGAGCATCCTTGCTCATTTTTATCATATCATGAACATTTGAATGAATGAGGTCATTCAACAACACTAATGCCTCATTGATTTTGGCCATTTTCAACAATTTAGGCTCAAAAAATGAAAGGGTGTCGGCTTCAACTGAAAATGCACCCGTTTACAATGTGATTCAACAACAAATACAAATGACTCCAAGGAATTCTTAAAGTACAAAATGTGCTCCTCAAATGATGGAGGGCAATCAACAATCTTTCAACAACTCAAGTACTGATTCCAACTATGAATGAAGAGGCAAATTCAACTCAAAATACAATGTCAATATAATATGATATCTCTGCAAAATATGTGCAGCTGAAAACACTATGCAAGACGCTTTTGAGGTAGCTGAATTCTCTTCTTCAAATAGATGTTTCAAACTTGTCTTCTCATGTAAAATTCTTCAGAAAAATCACCCTTATGTCAATGCCATAAATCACACAATGTCAAATCTGCAATTTTCTCAATGTGTACTGTCCATTTACTGATATGTCATTTTCTCTTCTTCTGCTGTTCGTTTTCTCTCCTTTTCTCTCTCTCCCTCTCTCTCTGTTGTTTCTTCTTCTTTTTTTTCTTCTTTTTTTAATTAAAAATTAATTAAAAAAAATGAAAATAATTAAAAATGGGGGAATTAAAAGGGAAGGGAAATTTTAATGGGGGAGGAGGGGATATTTAAAAAAATAAAATGGGAAGGGGATTTATTAAAAATGGGGAGGGGACTATAAAAAAAAATTAAAAATATAATGAGTGAATTTAAAAAAGAGAGGGCGCTATTTTAAATAGGAGGGCGGTATTGTAAATAGGGGAGGTATAAATATATAGGGAGGGCGATATTTTAAATTGAATGGGGGGAAGAGTGGTATTAAAAAAAAAAAATTAAGATTTTAAAACGCTGAGTTAAAAAATTTAAAACGCAGATTTTTTCGTGGAGCTGGCCTGCGCTGCTCCCCTTGCGCTCTGACAACATTCATTGTTAGTATGAATCCTTTGTCGAAGTGTACGAAAAAGGACCACTTTAGCTACGCATAACTAATAGCCCTAAGAAAAAAAGTGGCTGCCAATATCTTCAGATCTGCAGTTAGTTGAACATAAAAGAGCTGCAAAAACTAGATCTATGCATGGAAAGACATTAAGCAGAAAAAACAAGGGTTTGCTCCATATACCAATAGACAAGACAAGAACAATTTTTGAAAGAATTTTTATATTAATTGGGCACCTGGGAGGAAAACAAGAAGGCGTATCCAATTTTCCTCAGTGGGATGGGTTCTTGGAAGTCCTCAGCACTTCAGATCTAAGATTTCTCTCTCTTGTTGGTGTAGAAAACCCACACAAAGAATAGAACTCAAAGGGAGCTCACACAGCAAATGGTAGAAAAGAGTGATCAAGTGTATAGATCTAGAGTGATCTAATAGGCAACAAAAGGTGAAGAATGGCAGGAAAAACCCTCCTATTTATAACAAAATATTGGGTCATTCTAGATCTTGGTGCATGGGTTAACCAGATCTAGATCCACTTTTTATGGAATATTTTATTATATTTGTTGGAGGGAAAAGGTATTTGACTTGGGTCAAATCCCTTGATTTGTCAAAAATAAATAAATAAATGATTTATTTATCTTTTTAGGGAAGCGGTTAGAAGATAATCAAATAAATAATGATTTATTTAATTATTTGTGGGTGATTTGGTCATATTTAACAAGGAATATTATCTAAATAAGATTTAAATAATTATTCCTAGAAAACAATAAGATAAATAAAGGTTTATCTAATTAATTTCTTTGTTTTTTGGGTTAAACATGACTGGGAATAATAATTAAATTATGGTTTAATTAATTATTCCATGAGGAAAATCAAACAAATATAGGTTTGTTTAATATTTCCTTTTGGGGTTTCCCGTTTAGACCATAAACAACCTAATAAATGTGGTTTATTAAGTTATTTTACATAGTGAAAGCAATTTTACTTAGGGTAAAATTGGTCTTACATGGTGCACTTGGGTCCATCTAATGATAATAGGTTAGATGACCAAAAAATGGTGTAACAGATTGCCCCCCAGCGTGCGAGTGTTAGGAGAAAATCGTATGACCGAAGTACGTTGTAAGAACTCAATCACCAGACATCAAGAGGGAAGTCAGAGAGAGAAATGTGAGGTAGATGAGTGTGCTGAAGAACTAGACCCTGAGGAGACGAGACTTGCAGGTGCAACAAGTCTCTTTTTATGAAAGGGTACCTGTGCTAAAGGCGGCGGGGGAGGCATACCTATGCCTGCCGAGACAAAGTACAAAAGAATAGTGTGTCCAGTAAACAAGGGACCGAACCATAAAGTACAACCAACATAAACATGAGCTAGATAATAATACAATGAGGAATCCCACATACATGCTGTGCCTGGGATAACAGCCAAGACTTATACAATAATATCTGAGTACATGAGATACAAGTACAACCCAAATGCCCCCTATACGCGGGGAAGGGCTCACAAAATCTGACTGATACATGCAAATCAAAGAGGCGCTGCAAGCGGCTACGGCCAACATCATCAAATATATGGAGCTGCATCGAAGGCTGCAATGAAGAGGTCATCTGAGCATGTGGGGGGCTACCTGCAGGGCCACCCCCTCATGAGGGCTGAGACATCTCACACACACCCGGGAATCACCAATAGCTGCTGCTGCATCACTGGACCATCAAGCATACGGATCTCGATCATGCTGAAAGGAGCTGGAGTGGAGAAACAATCAAGTCAAAGGGTGATGAGAGATCCCTTTGCCTGATCCGAGGCACCGAACAAGAGTGGAAGCTGGAACCAAGGTACACCGCCCTCTAGACCTGGATTCTGGAATGAATGAGCTGATGTCGACAGAAGGAGGTCTGCCATAGGTGAGGCAATGAGAGATCCTCAACTAAGGCACGAGAGATAATAGTAGAGCAACGAACAGACTGACACTAATGATGATGGTGAAAATGGAAAGGGATTGAGTAGCGAATGGACGACTTCCCTTGCTAGAGCATAAAGGACATGAATGACATGGCAGTGACTGACGCAAGATCATAAGAGATAGGGGATAGTGGGACTGAAGGTCATAATGTGCGACACAAGAGAGGGACCAAGAAATGAAGGATGGAGGGCTAAAGCAGGGTATCAAGGGACTCAGGATAGACTCCATGAATGCAATGAGGACTCAACTTGGATGCTCTAAACAAGGGCGACTCGATGGTGTTGCCACATAGGAAAGGCCCAATGGGGGACCATGAAAACATGAGTACAATATGGTAACTCATGACGCAAATCGACACGAACAAAGACAAGTAAGGAGGCAAAATGGTGCCCCAAGTACAAGTGTCGTAAGTGAAGAAATGCGATTTTAAGGAGAGGTGAAGTGACCCTTCTTGGACAAAATGTGTCCTGGTGAAGTATCAAATCACCAAAAACTAATAGATACCCATTTGAGGGCTCGGTGAGAGCTTTCCAACGGTGCAGACGGTTTGTCAAACGGGGCTACGGTATGGTCGCAGCAGGCGAAAGAAGAAACAAGGGTTCTCTTTTAATAAGGCAGTTTTCCCTCCAAATTCACTCATTTTCTAGTGTTGTTGTGGTGAATGTAGAGAGGAGAGAAGGCCCTAAATCTTGCGGCGAGCGTAGTGGACAAACCGACCATTGGAATCGAGATCCGTCAGTTGCAGGTAAGAGGCCTAACCTTACTCTTTCATTTTGATGGATTGAAAGTTCAATTTAGGGCCCAAAATCCCAGAAACAGACCCTCCTTCATCTCTACGGCTAGGTCGCACTTTTTGGGCCAAAAAGTGCGACCTGGGACGCAGGTTTTAGGGCAAAAACTTCGACCTGGTCCTGAACTGGGCAGAAAACTGTGACCTAGGAGATGAGGGGGTTTTGGTGCTATTTCATGGCTGGGAGTTGGGTTTTTGTGTTTGGTTATGGTATTCCCGATCTGTATGCTGACAAAGATGATGTTTTTGTGCAGGTATGGCAGATTTACAGGTTAACTGGAGAGAGAGAGACCTGGGTACATTACTGTGAGATCCGTAGATTAGGGTTTCCGTCGTGTTGGCCGGTGTTTGGAGTTCTAAAGTTTTTGGAGAACCCTTTTATGACAGCGGAGAGCCCTTGTTGGTCTTGGACACGCTATTGGGATCCGCAGCATGAGGTCTTTGTAGGCAGGGAACAGATCGAACCGATGTACTCAAAGATGTGTATTTCTTTGATGTGTCTCCGCCACTTGGGATGGTGGGAACACTTCAGCTCGCATTACTGGGGCGGCCAAGTATCATGGAGTTTGTGGAGCGACATTGTCGATTAGGTCTCCAAGTCAAGGGACTTGGAATCACCCAGATCTTACAGAGACTAGAGACCCTGCAGTAAGGGGCCACGTGCCGTGTATCCCTGGCAACTGTGCGTCTACTCACATACCGGGGGGTAGATGATGATTGTGGAGAGTGTGTTGAGTGGGACCTACTATGGGTGGGCCCAAATGATGTTGGTTTCGTTAAAACGACAGTTGTCGCTTTGCAAGCGGCAAGTGAACCATGATTGCTCGTATGGGACTTTATTGTGCACCTTCTTTTTTGAGAAGATCCCGACCTTACGACCTCATATACAGCTCCCTAATGGGGGCCCGAGAGAGCCCAGGATGCGCCAGTGGGGGCGACTACTGTGCAGAGGAGGAAGAGGGGCGGTCGGACGGGTGTTTCGACCTGAGTTCTTTGCCCATTGGGATCAGATGTCGTTATACATAGACGACTATCCCTATAGTGGGATGAGTTATTGTGGCGATCCGGACCTACCACTTCCGCCTGGTCGAGTATGGGGGCCCGATGGTAAGTGATAAGTAACTATTCTTGTATGGGCATGTTAAAGTTATTGAATAGTAGATATGGTACTGATTCATGTACTTTTGGCATGCAGATATAGCCTCCCAGAAACCGCCGTACATATATGCACCAAGAATGTGGAGTCACAGGTTTGCGGGTCGTAGCAGCAACAAGGCACGAGGATGTAGCTGCCCCTTTCTGGAGGACATCCGTCGTAGATGCAAGACGTTGCTGACCGGAGTTTCAGAGCGTGGTTGGCAAGACTTAGACGACCAGTACGTGGAGGCATGCATTGGTCTTCCCTCAGAATGGCGAGGTGTCATGCGGCGCATGGCGATGGCCGGTCAAGGCATACGTGATCTACGGGCTGCAGGGGCAGAGCCATTGGCTCAGGATCCGCCAGATAGTGAGTAGGTGTGGGGCATGTGGTGCCCCCTAGTGTGTATGTAGGGGTAGGTGGTGCCCCCAGTTTTGAGTTTTTTGTAACATGCTATGGGCATGTCATATGTATCAGAGTAGATGGACTCTAAACACATGTTTTGAGACACATATTATGGATATGCATCATTTTTAATGATTATGAATGTTATTGTCTTGTATGAAATGCGTGTGATAAATGCCAATCTAGAACATGGTTTGCAATATTATCTACATAGTGATTTTGTTCTCGAGGTACATGATTGAAAGTTATGGTTTCAAATTCACGCATCAAGAGTTTCACTCGTAAATATCGTCTAAACAGGACAGGGTTATGCACACGATAAACACCATTTAGTTGCATGACAAGAAGTAAGGAATCCAAACGAACATGCAGATGGAGGATGCGATGAAAGAGGGCATCGGCTAAGAGACCACGCACTGCATCATATTCAGCCTGATTGTTGGTGGCAGTACCAATGCAGACCCCGTTAGAGAGGACAAGGGCATGCAAGGGGGTGAAAATGGCCCAACCTGCCGAGGCTAGATTCTGGGAGTAACGACTTGCACCATCGGCGTAACCGATAAAGGGTGGGGATGGGAGGTCCTGCAGAATGGTGTCACGAGACAACAAATGGGGGGAGGAGATACAATGACGCCAGCGTGAGTGAACAGAAGACATCTAGCGGCAAATGAGGGGGGGAGTGCAATGAGCAGGATGGCTATAGCTCATATAAAAACTAGAGGGTGGGATATGAGGGCTATAGGAGGTATGGCGGGGACTCGGGCTGTGGAGGTCAACAAAGATACAGGTGGAGTGATCTCGTGTATGGGTAGAAACGAGGGGGTCCAGGGTGGTCGCTGAAGGGGGTTCAAGCGAGGCCACAGGGGAGGATGCAAGGGGACTGGGCGCTGAAGGTCGCACAGAGGAAGATAGGTAAAGAATGGTCGTAGTAGACTTCGTCATCTGAACATCAGGGGGGGGGAATGTCGATGGGAGCGGGGGGATCCTCAGGCTGGACCGAAGCATACTGCGCGAGTATGGGAGAGGCGGATTGATTTTGTTCAACCTCATACTCTCGAACTACCTCTAAAGAGGCGCGGTAATGTGTCAGGTGAGGACAATGGTGGGAGTAATGGCCATGGACACCGCACAAAGCACAGGGTTTGTTGGTGCGGAGAGTCTTGGGGTTCTTGGTTACAGACGAAGAAGGAATGGAGGCTTCAGGGACTGTGGACTCGGGGAACGCGACTTTAACCATGGGCTGAATACGGGGCAATTCAGGACAAGCATGGGTGGCGTGACCGACGACATCACACAAGGCGCAAGGCCTTGCGGGCGGAGGAGGGGCGGGGTCAGTCGGGGCGGTCTTGTCTTTGGGTGCCCCCTTGCGAGCTTTTCCTTTCTTCCCGGGAGCCGTCACGATAGGAGAAGGGTCCTGTGGAGGTGCTGGGGGCACAGTGGCAATGGAAGAAGCGAGGGGGACCGGTTGAACCGGTGTCAAAGCCATGTAGGGTTTGGGGTGACCAGGAGGGGTAGCGGCTGGAGGATCAAGGTACCAGACCGGTATGCCCAAGGTCAGGTTAGGGAGAGAGAGGGTGGCCATGACGGGGACAGAATATACTCCGGGAGGGGGAGCCAAGAAAGGTATCTGCCCAGCAAGGTAATGGCTAGGAGGGACGGCTCCGAGATGATTAAGGCCTGGGGGAGCCGATCCAGGAGGATAAAGGGGTTCGGGGATACTAGCTGTAGGAGTAGGGCCAGAAGGAGGAGGTCTGGCTGGCGGAGATGAAGGGCTAGGAGCAGGTTGCGGTGGGCGAGGTTGAGTCTGAGGTTGCTGACTAGCCGAAGCGGGCCGCTGAAGGGCAGCCCGAGACGATTGCATCATGCAAACATTCGACAAGCTGGGATCAGAAATATGAGGAGGGGGAAGACCAGGAAAAGTTCCAAGCAGAGAGGAATCTTTGTAGACGCTGGGGGAGACACTGGTCAAGGAATCGGCAGTTTTGCTGTGTCCATAGAAGAGATGGTCGTCTCGAAGTGAGATGGCGGCTCATAGTAAGACGGTGAGTCGATAGTGACTATCTTTCCATTGTGAGAAAGACATGTGTGAGAAAGACATCTTGCGGGAGAAGAGCAGCGGATGGGACGTGACATGGCATGGGTAACACGCCCCGATAGAATGTTGTAGTCTAGAGGGGCATCAATGAACTCACATCATCAAACTGTCTCTTACCAAGGAGGGTGATAGGAAAATTACGGAAAAGGCCAATGGGCCGGGAGTGGCGGGTCGTCCCACGCCGAAGGGCATCGTGGAAGGCTGAGAATTTGATCCGGAAAGGCCCAAACCAACTAAACAAGGCATACATCACACGTGGATGCCCCTCATCAATTAAGAGACATCGGGCAGAAACGTGGTATTCCTGGGGATTTGACTGGATTTGGAAGGCGTACTGGAAGCAAGGAGAAGAGGGATGGTTTGATTTAGTGGCGTCGAAAACAATCATTTGGTCATCAGCAGGATCTACAACGCCCACGGCAGATAGCAGAGCCTTCTTTTGGGAAGGGCACGACTGGAGGAGCTCCAATGTGGAAATGGCAGTAGGATATTGTGCCAAATCATCTACTATGCTATACGAATGAGCAGTTCGACCAGAAGTAGCATTTCGACGTAACGGTCCTTTAGGAATCTTGGTATGAACCTCAAATTTGGGTTGAGGGATATGTAAGGGACCATTGGATGTCGAAAGAGGCTCTGTAGAACCGGAAGAAGGGGACTCGGGGGCAGAATGAGCGGAAGGCTTGGGGTACTGGCGAGACCGAGTTTGAAGGTGGCTACGACGGCCGGGAAGGATTAGAGTGCATCATAAGGATCTCAGACCTGAGGAACCGTGGAAGGGAAGGTGAGTGGTGACCGGGCCGTCAAAGTGTTGGGTAGCCACGAATCCTTGCTGAGGGAAAGGATCAGTAAACACAGCTGGCTGGGTAGTGGCCACATTAGGAGGAGCATGAGGGGAGGCGTGTTGTCCGCGCAATGTGGCTTGAGACTCCCACATCTGCCGCATCTGGGGTAAGAGGGGACAATCGTGGGTGTAATGACTATAAACACCGCAACACGAACAGGGCTTGTTTGTGCGAAGCGGCCTGTTCGGCTTGGGCTGACTGCCCAGTTGCTGGTTGCCAGTGTTAGGGTCCACACCAGAATTGGGTCCTCGGGTATCGAGAGCAATGTTTGGATTGGTTTCTCCACTCTTCTTTTCGAGAAGAAGGGGATTAGGTCGCGCCCGCCGTGCAATACTGCCCCGAGGGGGCCAGGTGTTGCTATGTTTGGAGGAGGCAAGGGAGAGAAGCGCATATGCCGGAGGAGCTCACACCGTGCCGCGTAGGATAAGGGTAATGTATAGGTTGGGCAACAACGAGGTAAGCAGAGGTTGGGCAAGAGAGGAGGCATGCGTATCCTCGATAGATGCGCTACCGAGAGGGGTCAGAGCAGAGGGGCTGACCTCTTCGAGGAGACCAGAAAAGAGGAAGTTGAGCGTACGGATGGGAAAGGGGCTCCAACGATACCGTCAGCGGAATGAGATGCCCCCGGGGCGTTAGCGCCGCCGAGCCTGGGGAGGTCAAGAAGAACGGTATAAACATAACCAGATTGAGCGTAGATCAGGTCATATTTCAAGGCTACTTGGAGGGCGGCTTCTTCGGTTTGAGGAAAGTGAGAGGCGACATCTTTTCCGATAGGAGCTAAGAGGGTGCGAAGGAACCAGTCCATGTAAACCCGATCTTCAAAGGGGGGGCTCGACATAAGCTCCGTCTTCGTCGCCATTCCTGGACATGGGCGGAAAGGCGGGTCGAAGAGGTTTGCTTGAATGAAGTCAAGAGCTCCATGCCAGTATCGTATCAGAGAGGGAGCTGGAAATAAGACAAAAAGGCTTGGGCAAGGGTCGCAAAGGTGGTATGGGAGGAGGTGGCTTGGTCGACATACCATTTAGAAGCTTCACCAGTAAGCGTGCGTTGGAACAATCGAAGACAGATGGAGTCATCGGTGATGGAATTGGAGGAACACCACATGTGGAAAGATCGGACATGATTGGTTCGATCTTCTCCAGCAAGGCCTTCAAACTTAGGGATGTCGGAGGGGAGCTTGGTTGGCATAGCAGGCCAACCAGCATTGTGGCGGATAGGGTCATTGATCAGCTGATTGAAATCGGGGAGGCTGAGGCCTGCAATGTATGGCAGAAAGGGTATGGCCGGGGTAGTTCCTGTGGCGGTTCCGCTAGTAGTATTGCCGGCATTAGGGCCGGGAGCACCGCTAGCGTTAGGCCCTGGACCAGACATAGTGAAGGTGACAGGGGGAGAAACAGGAGGAGAAGGAGAACCTAATGAATCAGAAGAGGAGTCGGAGTGCGGACTCGGATGAGGACTGGCTCGACGACGGCGGGGCGGAGCAGGTCGATCGACCGGAAACTGAGGGTGAAGGCCAAGAAGTCTCTGGGAAAGGCGCCTTGGGGGTGCAATGATGACAGGAAGAAGGAAATTGACAAGGGCAGAAAGGGACAGAATCAAGTGAGGTCAAGGGCAGACAAAGTGCAGTGACAATTTATTTTAGAGTCTTTGCCAGTCGGTGTTAACCAGGCGCTTCTTCACTTAGGGTCAGTGTGTGGTGTGCGTTAATTTTAATTTTTAAACCCTTTTTGTTTTGAGAGCAAGAAAAAGTGCTGAAAATAAATCTGTAAAGAACAGTATATAGTGCTAAAACAACAGAACATTTAACAGCTAACCATGCATCAATCTAACCCAAAGAGGCGGGTCTCTCAAAACTACTCTAAAAGAGGGCAAAAATCTAGTCAAAACACACTTAAAAAGAGGCCAATAGATCTAAGGTCAAAAGGGATAGGGATTTAAAGGATAAAGCTGCTGAAAAGAGGTTCAGATCACAGCCAAGAGACAGAGGCAAGGTGGCTGGAAAAAGGGAGGAAATCAGCAAAAAGCAGAAGGGGCAAGGAGGGGGCCCGAAAAATAGATCCAAACAAATCTTCAGGAGGTGATTTGAGAGGTAGAAGAGCTGATTAAAAGGGATCTGAAAAGGGGGTAACAGAACTGGAAAAGGGGAGTCTGAAACTCAGAAAAACAGACGGCTGAAACAACTAAAAACTCTTCCACAAAAAGTGGAGGGTACTGAAGCCCTAGGGGGCTATGTTCCCACTTAGATGAGCTAAAACAGAGCAGAACCAGGTCAAAGCAGGATGAAACAGAGGCTGGAAAACCCTGACAGAAGCTTCAGTAGAACCCAGAAAAATTGCAGAAAAATAGCTGAAAAAAGGGCAGGTCGCAGTTTCTGACCTGTTTTCAGTGCAGGTCGCAGAAAAGAGGCTGAAAAGTGCGACCTGGAGGTCCAGGTCACAAGTTTTGGGCCGAAAAGTGTGACCTCCCGTTCCGGTTGTCTCGGCGGTAGATTTTCAGAAAAGTTGCCGTCTCAGTTGCAGTTGATGTCTGTCACCTGCGCAATGGGGCCAGAAACACGCGGAAGTTAAAAATTTTAATGTTTTAGGGTTTTATGTGAAAAAAACACCATAAAAATAGGAAAAATAAACAGCTGAAAAGAAACCCTAGGGTCTGAGTAGCTAGATATGCAAGAATATGAAAAACGACAGCGGTCGTAATTTAAACCCCGTGTGGAGTCGCCATTTGTTAGTATGAATCCTTTGTCGAAGTGTACGAAAAAGGACCACTTTAGCTATGCATAACTAATAGCCCTAACAACAAAAGTGGTTGCCAATATCTTCAGATCTGCGGTTAGTTGAACAAGAAAAGCGCTACAAAAAACTAGATCTATGCATGGAAAGACATTAAGCAGTAAAAACAAGGGTTTGCTCCATATACCAATAGACAAGACAAGAACAATTTTTGAAAGAATTTTTGTATTAATTGGGCACCTGGGAGGAAAAAAAGAAGGCATATCCAATTCTCCTCAGTGGGATGGGTTCTTGGAAGTCCTCGACACTTCAGATCTAGAATTTCTCTCTCTTGTTGGTGTAGAAAACCCACACAAAGAATAGAACTCAAAGGGAGCTCACACAGCAAATGGTAGAAAAAAGTGACCAAGTGTATAGACCAAAGTGATCTAATAGGCAACAAAAGGTGAAGAATGGTAGGAAAAACCCTCCTATTTATAACAAAATATTGGGTCATTCTAGATCTTGGTGCATGATTAAAATAATGTTAACCAAATCTAGATCCACCTTTTATGGAACATTTTATTATATTTGTTGGAGGAAAAAAGTATTTGACTTGGGTCAAATCCCTTTATTTGTCAAAAATAAATAAATAAATGATTTATTTATCTTTTTAAGGAAGTGGTTGAAAGATAATCAAATAAATAATGATTTATTTAATTATTTGTGGGTGATTTGGTCATATTTAACAAGGAATATTATCTAAATAAGATTTAAATAATTCTTCCTAGAAAATAATAAGATAAATAAAGGTTTATCTAATTAATTTCTTTGTTTTTGGGTTAAACATGACTGGGAATAATAATTAAATTATGGTTTAATTAATTATTCCATGAGGAAAATTAAACAAAATAGGTTTGTTTAATATTTCCTTTTGGGGTTTTCTGTTTAGACCATAAACAACCTAATAAATGTGGTTTATTAAGTTATTTTACATAGTGAAAGAAATTTTACTTAGGGTAAAATTGGTCTTACATGGTGTACTTGGGTCCATCTAATGATAATAGGTTAGATGAACAAAAAATGGTGTAGCATCTGTAATAAAAAAAAACATTAAGCGCACTCCACATGACAATGAGCAAAGATTAAAATACAAACAACGAAGTTATTCCACCAGAGCCGGGCCCTTAGCACCAGTGAAATACTGCTGGGCTAATTCAGAACTGCAAAAGGTAGATAAAATGCATGCTTTGTATTAAACCAACATAAAGCTTTATAGAAAGGTTTCTCTCAAAACAGAGAGTTAATAGAACATAGAAAATGTAAATTCTTTCGACCAATTCCTAATTTTAACAACAATCCGTCCCCTTGTCACTAAAGGATGTGGCTTTATATATCAAATCTCGATGGACCAATCAAGGAACAGGATAAGTTTGAACAGTGATCCCTCAGGATCGAAAGATCCTGAGGGATTCGCTCCTTCGTGTTTAGTCATCTTTTTGTTTGTGCTGATTGAGGCCGAGCTGTTCCATGTCCTTTCTAGGTTATTCATTTAGATCTCCTTGCCTTTGGCTAGATATGATTCAACGCTGATGGAGCAGCAGTTATATTTTTCTCAACCCCGCCTTTGATACATTTGTTCACCTCTCCGAATTCTAGTTTGTCAATCAAAAATTAGCCTTTAGTCATATTTTCATATTAATCATGAACCTTTCCAATTCTATTGTAATTCCTATGATAAATTACCTTTCCAAGGCAAACAGGAGTATATTTATGGTAAAGAATGAGTAAATACACAATAATTTCATACCTCTTTCACTGCCCAACATAGATCTACTTACAATGCCCCAAAATCCAACCTATGCACACAGCAGCAGGAGTCCTTACCCAACAACCGTAACTAGATCTATTGATTCACACTTAGCATCAAACTCTTCTCTTTCATAGTCTGTCTTACAACTCAAAAAGGTTCAAATACTTATACTATTTTAGCCTATGCATCCAATGGTCTGCAAACCGTTTGCGAACTCTTGGTCTACCTTGACCCATTTACAATGCTTTAGGGGCTTTGACCCGCCCCAAAACCCCTGCGTTAGACTAAATATAATAAAAGATATACAAAATGGACCAGTTTCGCAACTTTATGGGAGACCCTATTCCAACAGTCCCCCAACACAATCTTGTGACTCGTCCTAAGTCACTGTAATGGTAGGTTCACCATCTGCGCCTGTACAACTACTCTGACCATATAGTCATTTGATCTGATATAGTTTGAGACAAATTCCATTGACATTTCTTGGTAACACATCTCTGCGCAGGGTGGCTAGTCGAACATCTCCGCCATCCGTGATCTCCTTAACAATATAGGGGCCAAGCCAGTGCTGCCGGAACTTCCCTAGATGTTTTGCAAACTAGCTATCGTATAAGAGGACCAAGTCATCCTTCGTGAAGGTCTTTTGGTGAATATGTCGATCATGCTAGGCTTTATCGCAAGCCTTCTGAACCTGCTGATGGAAATTAGCCAGGAACCGATCTTCCTCCAAAGCCATAAGTTGTGCTAATCACTCCTCCATGATCTAAGGGTCTGCCATGTTCATAACTGTTGTGATACACAAACTAGGAATAATGTACTCCATTGGCATAAAGACCTTCTTGCCATAGACCATCCTAAAATGAGTTTTCCCAGTTAGCTACTTGCAGGTGGTTCATTAAGCCCAAATAATTGATGGGACATGCACATCCCAATCAGTGCAATCGATATTACAGACCTTTGTCAGTGCTTGCTCCAAAATTTTGTTAAAAGCTTCAACCACACCATTTTCATATGGGTGATATAGTGTGATTTTTTCATGATGGATTCGGAACTCCTCGGTAAAATATTGGATTGTTTTGTTAACAAAGTGCATATCCCTGTCACTCATGAGGATCTTCGGACACCCAAAGCTGGTCAGAATCTGTTCAAAGATGAAATGCGCAGCGGTATCCGCAGTAAAATCCTTTACTACTTGTGCTTTAGCCCACCTGGTTACCTAATCAGTGGAAGTAATAATGTAGCGTGCACCCGTCTTCTTTCCAAGTGGGTTGATAGGCCATATGAAATCGATGGCCCACTTATCAAATGCTTGTAGAGCCATTTGCGGTTGAAGGGGCATTTCATCCCAGCAGGATGGCCTCCATGTTCATTGGCACGTATCGTAGGCTTTACAATGATCGTGGGCATGACTCTGCAGGGTAGGCCACCATAACCTAGCTCTCAAGACTTTTTGCACCATTTCTTTCCTTGCGTAGTGACCTCCTACTACTCTGTCATGAGCCTCTGCCAAGATAACGTGACTTTCATGCTCCAAAACATATCTCTGTAATACTTCATCAACTCCCATATTATATAACTGACCTGCAATGATGGTAAGATCTATTTCCTGAGCGACTAGCTCTTTCTTCTGTTGTACGGTACACTCTGGGGGTGCCATTCTAGTAGTCAAGAACTTAATGATATCAGCAAAGTGGGCATCTACTACCTTAATAGAAAACAGTTGTGCATCACGCAATCTATCCTCTAGGTTGGTTGGCTCCTTACCACTCTCTATTCGTGATAAGTGATCTGGCCCAACGTTCATCTTTCTTAGCTTAACGATGATTTCAAAGGCATAATCCTGAAATAGCAGTAACCATCAGCAAATTCTCCCCCCCAAAACAGGCTTATTTACCAAGTACTTCAGGGTTGAATGGTCTATAAACATTTTGAAGTGTCCTCCTAGTGAGTAATGTCGATATTTCTGCAAAGTGTATAGCATGGCCAACCCTTCTCGCTTTGTAGTGGAGTAATTACGTTCCATGCTAGAGAGTTTCCTGCTTGCAAAGGCAGCTGGATGATCAATGTCTCCCTCTTTTGGCTATGTAAGGATGGCCCCAAGAGCAATTCCTGATGCATCGACGTGGACATGGAAGACCCTATCCCAATCAAGAAAGATGAGAATAGGTGTCGAGACCATCTTTTCTTTAAGTAACTTAAAGCTCTTTTGACACTCATCATCCCAAAAGAATGAAACATCATTTTTGAGAAATTTTTCCATAGGGGCCATGATCAGCACGTAGCCTTGAATGAATTTTCGGTAGTAGCTGTTTGGTCTCAATCTAGTCTCCTAAACTGAGCTCATTTAATTGTCAACCAGGGTTGGTAAACTGTTGAAGTGAAGTGTACTGTATGTACCTAGGTGCTTGTTTCCTAATGCGTTGTGTGTAGTGTTTTGTGATGTTTTTGGTCTTTTGTGATGATTTATGATGTTTTTGGTCTTTTTGGTAGTTTTATGTTCACAAGAAAAATGATTAGAAAACTAATGGAAAGGAGCTAATGATTAAGAAAAACAGAGTGAAGCCTAATTGGTTGATGTCAAATGGTAAATGCAAATGCAATACTAAAAGCAGAATCAAATCTAAACTATGATTAAGCAAAAACAAATCTTGATAATGACTTCTAAGGAATGATTTAAAACATAAACTCAACTTGAAAAATGATCAACTAAGTATGCAAATATTCCTAACTAAACAGTTAAACAACTAACTTATAATGCTGCAACATTTTGTCCTTAATTAGAGATTTGAAGCACAATTGGAGAAAAACATTGATACCATCATAAGATCTTCTATCCTAGGATTAGTTCCTAACTCTATTCTGCAATTTAGTGAAATATCACAAAACCTTACTCAAGAGTTATTGATTTCTTTTCAAAGTAGTCTTTTGAGGGAGGGCTCTGTTTATGAAATGATAAGGAAATTGCAGAGGTACTTCAGGCCTTAAAATGATATTTTCTTCTGTTCTTATGGTCATAGATCAATTGTAGATTTTAGAACAAGAAGATGTTTGTAAATAATGAAGGCTGTTTTGTTAAGTTTAACAACTGAAGTAGTCTAATATGCAGTGAATGACAATTGAATATGGAGTGTAAGTGCAATGAGTTAATCTAAGAATGAACTTAAGATGCCACTAATCTAAAACAATGCTGAACTACAAGTCATTATCAAACCCAAAACATAAAAACTGAGCATGAATTAAGTGCAATGAAACTCCGGAGTATCCTAACTATGCTATCATGCATTATTCTATGGAATTATACAGTCTGTTTTTCCATCATTATTGATATTTTGGAAGAGTTCCTTCTTTTGGAAGAGATTTTACAACAATTCTGACTGTGTAATTGAGTGCAAATGCAAACATAAAGACTGAAAGCAATGAAAAACTAAGATATCATATCCATATCCCACTCATCATTATGATATTTTGGACAAGCGTTTAAGAGCAAGAACAACGATGGTACTTAGTGCAAACACACAACTAAATCATTCATTATCACGGTCATGTCTTGAACATCTTAAGAATTTCTTGGAAGAGTTTCTTCTTGTGGAAGAGTGTTTAGAACAAGTGTAACTGTGATAGTGAACAACAAAAATTACAATTAAATCCTACAATACTATAGCCATTTCCCATTCATCATTATAATCTTTTGGAAGAGCTTCTTCTTTTGGAAGAGTTAGAATGAGTATAACTACAGTAACTAATAAAAGCAACTACGAATTCAACTTCTAATCCTACAATACTATAGCCATTTCCCATTCATCATTATAATATTTTGGAAGAGCTTCTTCTTGTGGAAGAGTTAGAATGAGTATAACTACAGTAGCTAATTAAAACAACTACTAATTCAAATTCAAAAACGTAAAGGCAACTAGAATACTTATCTAATTTACGCAAATAAATCCGTGCAAGAGGCAGGGGCCCTCTACCACCTGACGGAATTCAACTCCAAATTAAATCAACGCTTTCAAAACAACATTGTCTGCTTCATTAAAGATGAAATAACTTGAACATAGCACTCTGCGTCTTCAGAAATGTAGCACAGAATCTAAGCAAAATCTAGAACAAAATCTAGCCTAGCTCTCGGTTTCCCAAGTGTTTATATAACAAATGCACATAACAAGACTTGCAACAATTTCAGGATCATTGTCTTTCCTTATCGGAATCACATTAGGACTCTTGAAGTGGCTGCGTAAAAAGGAAAAAGACATCTGGACTGAGACAGTCCTAATAGAAGTTTGCCTTCCTAAATGTGTTCCCACGTACCAAAACCATATCCAGAATTCGTTTCTTCCTTCATGGTGAGCAACGAACAATGTAGACATGACGTGGAATATGCCCATATGCAGTTTTTCTTGAGAGGCCACCTGGAACATACCCAAACGTGAAGACAGCTGCAGAATCGCCGGTTAGCTATGGAATGTCTGCATTCTGCAGCTAGTTCCGGTCAAAATGCTTTACAATGGAAAAAATCACAAAACTTAGCAAGTCAGTCATGTAAATCATTCTAGAAGTAATTTTAACTATATTCATTGATCAATTGGTTCTAGGATAGCAATGGACAAGGGAAAATGAGGTAAAATGAGGTGAAGGAAAGCACAATTTTGAGGCTCAACATACCCCCACTGCTGTCTCTTTGCATGTCCTCATGTAAATTATCCTATGAACTCAGAGGCTTCTGCAAGGACATCTAATCCTCTCCTTCTCCTTTGTCTGGAAGCTAGAGATCTTCTGGGTTTTCTGATAACAATTTTGAACCTTAGGTTGGTGAGTGCCCTGATTAGCTTCTTGTTCCTTTTCTTCAACTTCTCATTGGTCTTTTCCACTTTGTTTATATGGAGGGATAAGTTTGAGTTCATATCAGTTTTGAGCTTGACTTGATCCTTGAGAATTTCATTCTCATTTTTGATGTGTCTATTGAGTATTTCCAACTCATACCTATCCCTTCTTAATACATCTATTTCAGACAATGGAGGACTAGGGGTTCTCTCTCTGCTTTCTGAAGCTCTCCTTTCCAAAGTTTCCACATAGTCATAAATTTCTTGTTGAGCAGGGTCAATTTCAGGGGTTCCTTCATTAAAATCCTCTTCAACATCTTCTTCAATGGATATTTCCTCATCTTCTATATTACTCACCCCTGTTTGTTTGATTTGATTTTTATTTAGTTTTCCCTTTAGTCTGTGGCTTCTTCTTGGCTGAGAGGATCCCTCTCCTTTCTCTGTGGCAGATTTCTTGATTACCTTCTCTTTCTTAAGTTGTCTCTTGATTTGAGTCAACTTCTCTAAAATGATTTCCTCACTGCTCTCTTGGACTGTTTTGTCAATTTCAACTTTTGAGGCTCTCCATTTTCTACTTCTCCTTGTAGGCTGTGGTTCAGGTGTGGGTTCTTTTGGCTCTTCAAAATGATTTCTTATCAAGAAATTGTCCCATGTATCATTTCTTTTGGCTAAATGATGTTCAATCAAAATTTTAACCAAACCATGATGATATAGAGTTGTCTCTAAAAATTGAACTCTTCTTTGAACATAGGAAGCCATCTTTTTCAAACTTTGAAGCAAGAAATAAGGTAGGTTTAAGTCTTCCCCCAGAAAATGCATTATCAGTCTAATGTGGTAGACATAAAATGTGCCATATCTACCCTCACATGTAATAAATTTTTGCAGAAGAAGTAGTATGTTTCTCCATTTATTTTTCAATGCAGAACTGGGAATTCCTTTCTTAAATACAGTGACATCCATACCTGGTGATTTTAGAATTTGCTTCCAGGATTCATTGTGGAATTCTCTGTTTTTGAACCATCTCTCTGCAGTTCTAAGCAACCCTGTAGCTTCTGCAATGAAAACTTCAGTGATAGTACATTTGACATCTCCCACTTCAACTTCAGTTCCTTGAAATGATCTTGCAAATGTTTTGGTGACTTCTTTGTGGAAGCCATTAAATTTCTCCAAAAATTGTAACCATCCTATCTGTTGCAACATTTATTTACATTGGGGGTAGCCTTCTAGGTATTTTGAACCCACTGGTTCTGTTCTTACAATGAAACCCATAATTGCTTCTTCAATGTTCAAATTAACACTCTTCTATCCACAGAAACAATGACTTTCACCTTCGAATTGAAATGGCTTCAAGTTCTAAATGACAATGGCTTCAACTTCGGAATGAGATACCTCTGTTTGACAGTGACCATAGCTTCAAACTTTGAGCTGATATACCTCTGGTTGGCAATGACACTTCAGACTGATATGCCTTCGGTAGACAGTGGCAAATGGCTTCAAATTTCGAGCTGATATGCCTCTGGTTGACAATGAAAAATGGCTTCAAATTCTCACACTGCTATACCTCTGTCTCTTGGTAACAAATGGCTTCAAATTCTCACACTGCTATACCTCTGTTTCTTGGTAACAAATGGCTTCAAATTCTTCACTGCAATACCTCTGTCTCTCGATGACAAATGACTTCAAACTCCACACTGCTATACCTCTGTCTTTCGGTAGCAAATGGTTTCAAATTCAACACGACTCTACCTCTGCGTTTACAGTGATAATGCTCTGATATTCAAACTGACATACCCTTTGCTCTGCTCACGGTGATGAGAATATCTCTGTCTGCGGAATGAAGTGTTGGCTACAGAATGGAGTGATGGGAGTAGTTACGGTATGAGGTAATGGAGAGAGGTGGAGGAATGAATTAATGATTGAAAAGACGGCGGAGATTTTTACAATGGAAAAGAGAATCATCATTGAATGATTTGGTTGGGTTACGTGAAGAATTCAAACTCTTCGACCATTTGAACCGCTTAAATGATGTCGGGTATGGAATTTGAAATGAGAGATTTTAATCCAAAGTTGGTGGAGGGTTTATTGGTTAGGATCAATAAATATAATTAAAACAACCTTTTCGAACAATTCATAACTAAAACTATACTAAACTTGTTACCTCTACTTTCATTTGATTTTTGTAGTCTTTGTCTTCTCTGTTCACCTTTGGAAGAGTCTTCATAATCCTTCTTTGATGCTTTTGATTCATGGATACACTGGATCATTTTGTTGCAATTCTAGTGTCTGCTGATTGATGCCTTCAGGGTTTGTAGCTGCGGAAAGACTGTCTGGCTGCAGAAAGGCTGATCAGCTGCAGAATGTCTGTTGAGCTGCAGAATGTTCCTGTAGAGCATTTTAATCATGGAATGGAGTGTTTTTGGAATATAGGTGAAATTTTATATGGTATGAATGAAGATGGATGATGAGACATGATGTATATGAAGTGGATGATGAAATGGAATGGATTCAGTTTATGAAATGGAGTGAAAGAACATAAGAACTGCCCTGCAATCCATGACATGTTTTATTCATTTACAGCAAGACATCAAATTTTGAATTTTGTCATGAAAATGAGATGGATGGAGTATGGAATGAGATGAATGAAATGTGGAATGGAGTAGAATATGAATGAATGAATGAGATGGAGTATGGATGGATAAGTGAATGGAGTGAAATGAAATGAGATGGATCATAAGCACTATGGATCTGAACTTATGATTTTTGTAACAGCTGCTTGTAAAAACAAAAATGGGAAAAGTTAGAGTGTCAGAGAGACTCTGATTTTCACCCTATCTTTTCTGTATAAACATGCAAATCAATGATTGGTTTTCATGTTTATACCTTTATTTTTTATTTTTATTTTTATTTTATTTTTTATTTTTTTCAAAAGAGAAATGCTTCAGAAAATTTAATCAAATTGATGAAGAAGAGAAACTCTTCTTCATTAACTTCACATCATTGCTTTCTTGAAACTTCTTGACAAACTCTTCTCTTGAGAGTGGTTTATGATATAGCTTCAGTCTATGACCATTCATAGGAAAAGTGACCTCTTCTTCATCTATAGTTCTGATTTTTACTGCCCCATTATCAAAAATTTCAACAATTTCATATGGCCCAAGCCAATGTGTCTGAAATTTACCTTGAAAATCCTTGAATTTTGAATCAAACAAGAGAGCCCAGTCACCCTCTTTGAATTTCTTCTCTTTGATGTACTTGTCATGCCATCTAGCCCTTTGTTGTTGGACTAGACTTGTTTTATGAACTGCATCTTGTCTGATCTCATCCAATTCATTAATTTGCTCCAGTCTATGCTTTTGTGCCTCCGTTAAATCAAGTCCTAGCTGAACTGCCATTTTGAAGGTTTGAATTTGGAACTCTATGGGAAACAAAACTTGCTTTCCATAAAAAAGCTCATAAGGAGTATGGCCTGTTGTGTTTCTCCATGTAGTTCTATAGGCCCACAAGGCTTTAGGAAGCCTATCTACCCAATCTCTTCTATGTAGATGAACAGTCTTTGTTAGGATTCCTTCAATGACTTTATTAGTGGATTCCACTTGACCATTTGCTTGTGGATGATAAGGAGTAGATGTTCTATGTCTGATTTTGTACTTCTCCATCATTTGCTCCACTAGCCTTGATGTAAGTTGAGCTCCTTGATCTGTAACAATTTCCCTTGGGACACCAAAACGAGTAAAAATATCCTCAAAAAGAAAAGTAACTACAGATGATTCATTAGCAACAAGTAATGGCTTAGCTTCTACCCATTTAGTAACATAATCAGTGCAAACTAATATATATTTCTTTTGTTTTGATGGAGGACTAATAGGTCCTACAAAATCCAAAGCCCATTTTTCAAAAGGTTCAATGTGTACCTGAGGTTGTAATGGCATCTCACCTGAAGGAGAAGGTTTCCTTACCCTTTGGCAACTGTCACACCTTTTGACATACTCCTTAGCATCTTTAAACAAGGATGGCCAATAATATCCTAAGTTAAGGATCTTATAGGCTGTCCTTTTATCTGCAAAGTGTCCGCCACAAGGTTCATCATGACATGCCTTGAGAATCTCAGGCATCTCATCTTCACGAACACACCTTCTAATGATCAAATCTGGACCTGTCTTGTACAACTCATAGCGACCCATGAATATTTTTCACTATCACAAATGATTTTTCTTTTATCCCTTGCATTCATAATTGAATGAAATTTTCCTGAAACTAAATAATTAGCAATATCAGCAAACCATGGAGTTTGAGTAGAGATTGCAAAAAGATATTCATCAGGAAATTGATCTTCAACCGGAGTGTCATCTTTGATATTTTGAATTCTAGACAGGAATTCAGCCACAGTGTTTTGTTTTCCAGGCCTATCTAGAATAGTAATGTTGAATTCTTGCAATAACAACAACCATCTTATAACTCTACCATTAGTAATTGATTTATTCATTAAGTATCTAATGGCAGAATGATCAGTGTGAATAAAAGTTTCATAGCCTGTTATATAGTATCTAAATTTGTTAATGGCATGAACAACAGCTAAAAACTCTTTTTCAGTTACAGTATAGTTTAACTCTACGGGAGTCAAATTTTTACTGATATAATAGATGGCATAGGGAATTAAATCTTTTTGTCCCAATACTGCTCCCAGAGCTGTATCGGAAGCATCTGTCGAGATATGAAAAGGTAACTTCCAGTTAGGTCCCCTTAATATAGGTGCTTCAGAAATTTTGGTTTTCAGGGTTTCAAAAGCTAACTGGCAATCAGAAGTCCACTTGAATTCACAATCTTTGGTAAGTAATTTGAAGAGTGGAGATGCTATTTTGGTAAAGTTTTCTATAAATCTCCGATAATACCCTGTAAATCCTAGAAAACTTCTAACATCTCTTTGACAACTTGGGATGGATAGGTTAGAAATGACTTCAACTTTTGCCTCATCAACTCTAATCCCATCCCCTGAAATGTGGTGCCCTAAAACAATACCTTCAGTGAACATCATAAAACATTTTTCATGACTAAGTGAAAGGTTTGCTTCTTGACATCTTTTTAAGACTTTTTCCAATTTTTCTAAAGCCTCTTCAAATGTATTCCCATAAACTGTGAAGTCATCCATGTACACCTCTACACAGTCATGTATTAGATCCGAAAAAATTCCTAATACTGCCCTTTGGAATGTTGCAGGTGCATTGCATAATCCAAATGGCAATACTCGGTAGGCATAGGTACCCCAAGGACAGGTAAATGTGGTTTTATCTTGGTCTTCAAGTGCTACTTGGATTTGATTGTAACCACTAAACCCATCTAAGAATGAAAAGTACTTTTTGCCAGCTAATGTATCTAATACTTGATCTATGAAAGGTAAGGGAAAATGGTCTTTAAGAGTAGCTTTATTTAGTTCTCGGTAGTCAACACACACCCTCCATTTTCCATTTTTCTTTGGCACAATGACCAAAGGAAAAACCCACTGACTATCTGAAATAGGATAGATGAAATTAACATTTAACAATTTTTGCAATTCCTCTTTGACAATTTCCCTAAGATTTGGATTCATCCGTCTTTGAGGCTATCTGATTGGTTTGCAATTTGCCTCTATATATATATGATGAGTACAAGTCTTGGTACTTATCCCTTTCATGTCAGTGTATTCCCATGCATATGCAGAAGAATGTCTCTGTAATACTTTGAATAACTCTTCTTGTTGAGATTTTTCTAGGTTCTTGTTTATGTTCAAAGTTTTGCCTGGAAAAATTTCACTTGTAGAGCTGCCAAATTTGTCCATAGAATGAAGAGACATCTGCCTTGATGACAAAAACTCAATGTTGGATCCCTCTTGAAATGATTCATGTTTATGTTCTGGAGAGGATTCAAAATTTTCTAGAGTATTCAGAATTTGATTATCTTCACTAATTTCTGAAATTGTGAAGAGTGGTTGTAAATCTTCTTCATCCTCTATCCATTGAGTGTCATCTAGATCTGTAATTGTCCTAGCTGGAAGATATAAAGTGAATCTCTTAGTTGAACTACCATCAGAAATATACATATCACAGGACCTACAACTAATAAAAGCATCAGCTGTAGCCAACCAAGGTCTTCCTAATATAACAGGATGGCCTCCTAGATTATTCTTAGGAGTTAGGATCATGAAATCCACAGGGTACTCCCAAGAATCTAGGGACACTGGAATGTCTTCTATTACCCCATCTATTTTGATCACAGATCTATCTGCTAATTGTAATAGTGTGGGTGTAAAGAGAATATTAGGAAGTTTCAATTTGTCCATGATCTGTCTACTCATGATATTTATTGCTGCTCCTAAATCAATGAGTGTGTTTTGAATTTCAATTCCATTGATGTGAATTTTGACAACTGGATTTCCGGGATCAAGATACTTTGGAATAGCAATCTTGCCCATCATAATGTCTGCTATTTGTCCTACCAGTTGAATTTTCTTTGTTTCTCTTATTCTTTTTCTTGTTGTCTTCATACTCAACTCCTTTATTGTTTTGGCTAAAATTGGGATTTCCTTGATGGCTTGCAATAATGGAATTTTAATGCAAACATTTCTAAATTCATCTAAGAAATCATAATTAGGCACCATGATTTGTTTTTCTACACCTCTATCAATTTGTAATCTTTCCAGAAAGGGAGGTATAGAAGTAGATGTAGATGGTTGCTCTAATACAGGAGTTGAATTTATTGGATCTTTTTGTTTTAGTTTTTTAGTGTTTGGGTCTTGAAAGGATGTGTCTTCCTCAAGACTTTTATTCACCTGTAGAGAGTCTTCCTCAGAATTATCTTGTTCTTGTATGATCACAGAAGGTTTCCTCTTTTCAAGTATCCTTCCAGACCTAAGTTGAACATCACTAAGGTCTAGAGGAGTAATTAAATAAGTTGGAAATTGTTGACCTTCTATCATGTATGTATTGTGAGGGTTCTTATTATTGGGGTTTGGTATGGGCTGAGCTGGCAATTGATTGGATTTTTGAGGGAATGGTAATGGAAGTGGTTGATTTTGATGTGGTTGGTTTTGATGATGTTGTTGAGGATTTTGTTGAAAATTTTGTTGAAGATTTTGAGGAAAATTTTGTTGAGGATTTTGAGGATAAAAATGTGGATATGGTGGATAGGATGGTGGATACTGGTAATATGGAGAGTATCTTCCATAGGGACTTTGTGATCCTTGTGCCCAATATTGAGATTGATTTTGAAATTGGGGCCAAGGTTGCTGCCAAGAATTCCAAGGTGGAGGTTGATTATACATTTGATCATGGAATCCTTGTGTTTGAGGTCCCTGCTAAGGCCTTCTAGATACAAAATTGAGAGACTCTGTGGAATATGTAGGAGTTTCCTCCTAAAAGACAGCTTTGAGACCCGGAAGAGAAGGAAAATTCTTGGTCTCATGTTTTTCAGAACAAATGACACAGGTTTCTACAACTTTTACATCCAAAGGACACTCTCTCAAGGCATGTTTCTTTCTACATTTGGGATAAAAGATTGCCAAGGCATCAGATTCAGCCTTTTTCTTGTTTTGTATCTTGAGGGTGTCTATTTGTTCACTAAGACTCCCTAAGATGTCAGATTTAAAATCATCAAGCATGTGTTCTATTTCTGATCTACTTACTGTCCCAGAAGCAGACTTACTTGCCCTTGCAAGAGCAGGATCTCTTGGACCTTTGACAGTTTTAGATTTCCCTCTTGAAAGGTTGATACATAACTCAGATATTTCAGGTAATGTGAGTTGTGATATATCCCCTTTTCCCATCATGTTAAGAATATCCAGCCATTCATCCCTAATTGTTTTCAACAAAAGAGCTTTTAAGGTGTCTTGATCTAGGTTTTCCATTTTTTCCCTTTTGATGTTGTAATTAAATCTTTCCAAAAAATCTTCTAAGTTTTCATCTTCTTTTTGCAACATCTTGAACACTTCTTCCTTATGATTAACCGGCATACAATAATCCAGATATCTCTCTATAAATGCTTGTTTCATGTCTTCCCATGTTCTAATAGAACTACTGATTAGACTCATAAACCACTTCAATGCTGCTCCTTTCAAAGTTGAAGGAAATAATTTCAGTTTTTGAGCATCTTGTAAGTAGTCATAAGTTATACACAGCACTTCAAATTCGAATAAGAAGGTTTCAGGATCTTCAGTTTTAAGTCCATAGAAGTTTGGAAGGACAGAGGGTGAAATGTTTTTCATGGTTGTATTGGTTTCTTCATCAATTATAGGGAACCCAAAAGAGCTTCCTATTTCTCTTCTACCTCCATTTGCACCTCTACCTCCTTCTCCTCTACCTCTACCTCTACCTCCAAATAGTGTGTGTTTTCCATTGAAGACCCCTCCTCCTCCTTCTTCTGCCATAATTGACTCTCCTGTGGAAGTAGAAAAGTTTGTGTCCCTACCAGGAGTTTTTAGATTTTCTTCTATGGCAGGTTCAGTGGATGAAGTGGAAGGTTTTTCTAATGGGATATCTGATTTCAGGTCTTCTAGAATTCCAGGATCAGTAAAGGATGGAAGATGGGTTTGAGTTGAAGGTGTACTAGCTCTGGGTCTAGATGAAACAAGTGGTGTTCTAGAAATCAAATTTCTGCCTCTGCTGCTTATAAATCTCCCCCTTGAATCTCTCTCTCTATGCATAAAATTGTTTTTGGATGCTAAGAAACAAAGGTTACCTAGTTTTCACTTCCCCGGCAACGGTGCCAAAATGTTTGGTCTCAATCTAGTCTCCTAAACTGAGCTCATTTAATTGTCAACCAGGGTTGGTAAACTGCTGAAGTGAAGTGTACTGTATGTACCTAGGTGCTTGTTTCCTAATGCGTTGTGTGTAGTGTTTTGTGATGTTTTTGGTCTTTTGTGATGATTTATGATGTTTTTGGTCTTTTTGGTAGTTTTATGTTCACAAGAAAAATGATTAGAAAACTAATGGAAAGGAGCTAATGATTAAGAAAAACAGAGTGAAGCCTAATTGGTTGATGTCAAATGGTAAATGCAAATGCAATACTAAAAGCAGAATCAAATCTAAACTATGATTAAGAAAAAACAAAGATTGATAATGACTTCTAAGGAATGATTTAAAACATAAACTCAACTTGAAAAATGATCAACTAAGTATGCAAATCTTCCTAACTAAATAGTTAAACAACTAACTTATAATGCTGCAACATTTTGTCCTTGATTAGAGATTTGAAGCACAATTGGAGAAAAACATTGATACCATCATAAGATCTTCTATCCTAGGATTAGTTCCTAACT
The DNA here is from genome assembly GCA_034641835.2 of Pinus albicaulis. Taxonomy (NCBI): domain Eukaryota; kingdom Viridiplantae; phylum Streptophyta; class Pinopsida; order Pinales; family Pinaceae; genus Pinus; species Pinus albicaulis. Next base: position 1,722,378,739 of record CM076578.1, on the reverse strand, counting down.
CTATTCTGCAATTTAGTGAAATGTCACAAAACCTTACTCAAGAGTTATTGATTTCTTTTCAAAGTAGTCTTTTGAGGGAGGGCTTTGTTTATGAAATGATAAGGAAATTGCAGAGGTACTTCAGGCCTTAAAATGATATTGTCTTCTGTTCTTATGGTCATAGATCAATTGTAGATTTTAGAACAAGAAGATGTTTGTAAATAATGAAGGTTGTTTTGTTAAGTTTAAAAACTGAAGTAGTCTAATATGCAGTGAATGAAAATTGAATATGGAGTGTAAGTGCAATGAGTTAATCTAAGAATGAACTTAAGATGCCACTAATGTAAAACAATGCTGAACTACAAGTCATTATCAAACCCAAAACAGAAGAACTGAGCATGAATTAAGTGCAATGAAACTCCGGAGTATCCTAACTATGCTATCATGCATTATTCTATGGAATTATACAGTCTGTTTTTCCATCATTATTGATATTTTGGAAGAGTTCCTTCTTTTGGAAGAGATTTTAGAACAATTCTGACTGTGTAATTGAGTGCAAATGCAAACATAAAGACTGAAAGCAATGAAAAACTAAGATATCATATCCATATCCCACTCATCATTATGATATTTTGGACAAGCGTTTAAGAGCAAGAACAACGATGGTACTTAGTGCAAACACACAACTAAATCATTCATTATCACAGTCATGTCTTGAACATCTTAAGAATTTCTTGGAAGAGTTTCTTCTTGTGGAAGAGTGTTTAGAACAAGTGTAACTGTGATAGTGAACAAAAAAAATTACAATTAAATTCTACAATACTATAGCCATCTCCCATTCATCATTATAATCTTTTGGAAGAGCTTCTTCTTTTGGAAGAGTTAGAATGAGTATAACTACAGTAGCTAATGAAAACAACTACGAATTCAACTTCAAATCCTACAATACTATAGCCATTTCCCATTCATCATTATAATATTTTGGAAGAGCTTCTTCTGTTGGAAGAGTTAGAATGAGTATAACTATAGTAGCTAATTAAAACAACTACGAATTCAACTTCAAAAACGTAAAGGCAGCTAGAATACTTATCTAATTTACGCAAATAAATCCGTGCAAGAGGCAGGGGCCCTCTACCACCTGACGGAATTCAACTCCAAATCAAATCAACACTTTCAAAACAACACTGTCTGCTTCATTAAAGATGAAATAACTTGAACAGAGAAATCTGCGTCTTCAGAAATGTAGCACAGAATCTAAGCAAAATCTAGAAAAAAAAATCTCGCCTAACTCTCGGTTTCCCAAGTGTTTATATAACAAATGCACATAACAAGACTTGCAACAATTTCAGGAACATTGTCTTTCCTTGTCGAAATCACATTAGGACTCTTGTAGTGGCTGCGTAGAAAGGAAAAAGACATCTGGACTGAGACAGTCCTAATAGAAGTCTGCCTTCCTAAATGTGTTCCCATGTACCAAAACCATACCCAGAATTCGTTTCTTCCTCCATGATGAGCAACGAACCATGTAGACATGACGTGGAATATGCCCATATGCGGTTTTTCTTGAGAAGCCACCTGGAACATACCCAAACGTGAAGACAGATGCAGAATCGCCGGTTAGCTATGGAATGTCTGCATTCTGCAGCTAGTTCCGGTCAAAATGCATTACAATGAAAAAAATCACAAAATTTAGCAATTCAGTCATGTTAATCATTCTAAAATTAATTTTAACTAAATTCATTGATCAATTGGGTCTAGGATAGCAATGGACAAAGGAAAATGAGGTAAAGTAAGGTGAAAGAAAGCACAATTTTGAGGCTCAACAGTAGCCTGTGTGCCCAAGGATCTAGCGCAACTGTTTCCCCGTTGTTGGTACTGGCAAGTTGATGATTACTGCGATTTTGGCAGGATCCACCATCATCCCTTGTCGAAAAACTATATGGCCGAGTAGGATACTATAAGGTACACAGAATATGCAGTTCTTGATATTTATGGAAATCTGGTGCTTTTGATAGGCATCCAACATCATGCGCAAGTTTGATACATATGCCTTCACCAGGCCAAAGATGGTCCAATCTTCGAAATATACTTATAGGAACTTGTGGATGAATTCCTTAAACACTGCAACCACGACCCACGAGAAAATAGCAGTGGCATTCTTGAGACCAAACGGCATGACAGTATACTGAAAAGAGCCCCACTATGTGGTGAAAGTGGTTTTTCTATGGTTCTCAGGAGCTATTCTAATTTGATGGTACCCTGAGAATCCGTCCGTAAAGGAGTATGCTTCCTGTCCCCCCACGCTATCCAAAATTTAATCTAAGAATGGTGTAGGGAATGGGTCATGAATGCAAGTGTCGTTCAACTTGTGCAGGTCCACACAGATCCGAATCTCCCCTTTAGCCTTTTTCTCCTGAACCACCATTGGGCTGACGCAGTCTAACTATTCAACAAGTTGGATGATACCTGTAGTGATCATTTTATCATGTTTTTCCTTGACTTTCTTCTTATATTTTGGGTTCAACCTATAGGGTCATTGTTTCACGGGCTGTGCATCCAGTTTGAGAGTGATATGCATGACCCCTAAGTCCCCCGTGATCCCTTTTAGTTTCAAAAACTTTGTTGGGAATAAGTCCTGGTACTCGGTGAGTAACTCGACCACTTTGCTTACTGTGTTTTCATCCCAATATTCCCCAATATTAGCCAACTTAGGGTGTTCTTCCTCCCAATATTGACTTCACGCAACCTGAGAGGCTTAGTGACATCCACCTCTTGCAACGAGGGCCCTGCAACAGGGCGCTCTCCTTGTGACTCTGGGATAGAGACAAACCATGGGTCTTCTTCATTTTCTTCCTTTGACAATATCCTGCATTTGTGATTCCCATGTCGCCTCCCCGAATTCTTCAGTGAAGCTGGGTTCCTTAAAAAAAAATGTATTTATACCCTCCAGAGCTTTTTCAAGAGCTTCTGACCCCCCTATGAGTCCAAATGTCCCTATGAATTCATCCCTCAGAGTTTCCCAGTGGCGGGTGCGTTGATGTAGCTCCATATCCAGGTACCACGCAGTCGGGATTGGACCTAACGCATGAATGAACAAGTGAACCCACTCTTCCATAGCTCGATCACCCCATGCTTTGATCTAGGCCAGCAAGTGTTTACGCGGGTCTCCTGGGCCAAGGAACATCTTAACTCGTACCTTTACTGGAGGCTCAAATCGGAGGAGCATCATGTCTCGACAGTGCTCCTAGTCCTGGAATGCCCCTTTGTGTGCCTCCCACCATCTTGCAGGCATTTCATGCATCACTATATTAAGGGCCCATATCCTTTGTTCTCTTGAAGCCTCAACTTCGAATGCTCACAAAAATTTCTGAATGCTACCAAAACCATCAGAGTAGGGTAGGTCTCTTACCTCTGAGGTGATGCAACGGAAGTCCCTTGTGACTCGAAGACATTATAGTGTCGAGACATCATGCAACTGGTTTTTCCAATTCTCCATCTCCCCAATGGAGTCAGAGAAGCATTCACTGTCCTTTTCCCAACAGAGTACTCCTCCCACCATGGGTTTGATCCAATATTCATCCCGCACAGTCAACTTGTAAATGTGATCCACCTCCTCTTCATCGCACACTTGCTCTGTGTATCATTCACCTTCCGCGGGATCTAATGGTACTATCACCCTTGTACCATTATTCTCAAACACCATGCTTCTCTTTTTGAGGTTGATGATACCGCCTATATCTATGGCCTAGTCCAGCCCTAAGAGCACAGGACAGGGGTCCGCATCTTCTAAAATTTCAATTACCTCAAAGTCAGCTTGGGCCTTTACTCCTGTGATATCCACCGTAATTTTAGACAACCTTCCTAGTGGGATGATTTTCTGCTGATTTTCCATTCGCAACTAAATGGTGGACCATTCCAGCTTAGGCTCTCCCATTCGTTTCCAATTCTATTTAGGTAACATGTTTGCATCTGACCCTAGGTCCAAAATAACCTAATTCATTTCATAGTCACCAATCTACACCATCAACCGCATTTCTTACCTGATGCATTTCTTATACCTGTATAGCTTGTGCACATCCTTGACCTCTATGGGTAGACTGGGTCACGATGCACAACTATCTATTAATTCTTGAAGATTCTCCACAGCCTTTGGGTTGCATAGTAGCTTCATACATGCCTGCAAAAAGGGCTCGACCTCCTCATCTGCCTTGAGGTTCATAGGTGCCCGAGAAGTAGCTGCCCCTGCTTCAGCAAAGTCCTTACGAGCTGCGATAAATTTTTCTTTCCCCTTTTTAAGGTCCAAACCTTCTTGTTTGATAACTTCTTGTCAGATCAGAGGTCCCATCACAGCCTCCTCCTCAAGTCCCCTGGTGGCCATCCCACTGTGTGTCACAACATTCACAGTTGGATCTTTGCCTCGCAGCTCAGCCTTAACTCTCTGCACATTCTGCGTAGGTGTCAGATGCTTTTCCTAAATTTTTTATATTAATATTGGACAATCTTCAATCGCATGGTCCAGCTATCTGCAATTTCGGCAGGATTTCCTTGTAGGGTTCAGACAATCCCTTGCAAAGTGTCTTTCTTCTCCATAGTTATAACATATTAGATGTCCTCGTCCCCGACCTACACTTCCACCTCGGCCCCCTCCCCTTCCCCTTGATGGGGAGCCAACTATGCCTGTGAGGGTTCTTGTCGATACAGGGTATGAGTGTACTCTATATAAGTTTCCTTGATCAGTCATCAAATCATATGTCCAGAAGTTTTTTTCATCACGTCCCACTAATCTACAGAACCTGCACCATTGTTTCTTTACCTCTGGAACACATGCTATAAATTAGGGATAGTGATTGGTATCGTGCAGCCCCGCAACATGACAATCATCGCACCATAGCGCTAGCCCACTGGGTCCCATAGCTTCCCTAGGGTGCAATGGGCTAGGTCCCCTGGCCTGCATATAGTCCACTAATAGATGGCATTTATCCTTCATCTGGCCATTCACCTGGCACCGTATGCACCATCTCTTGAGGCTAGCCTCTGCTCCTCATTCCTTCCACAGATTCTGGATCTCTATGTGCATCACTTCCAACTATCCCTGGATCTGTTGGACGCCCAGCTGAGTCTCGTCTCGAGGCACATATTCTAACTTCATGGCACTCTCCAAGGCGTTCTCTTGCGATTCAAAAGTTTGGTGCCCCATATCTACGCACACGTGAGGTAGCAACATAGCAATGAACCATTCTGTGTGTTGTATATCATCATATTCAAATCCCCCTTCTCTAATCACCTTCTTCAGTCATTGATCGACCTCCTACATAGATTTGGAAGGCCCTTGCTTGAAATCCTTTAGATCAACCATGATTTGAGAGTAGGACTTAGGTTTCTTGAACTATTTTTCAGGGTGGTCTTAATATCTTCAATGGTTGCATTTGCGTTTTGGCCGATGTATCCCATGTACCAGTCCAAAGCTCTTCCTTTGAAGGCAAGGGACAGTTGTGCCCTTTTCACTGCATCACTAGCTACATTCTGCATAGTCCATATTGATCTCATGACAAACCAGAACTGATCCATGTCTTCATCCCCCAGGCCCTTAAAGGTCGGAAACTTCATGTGCACAGCCATGTCATCTTCTAGTGGTGGAGGTGTAGGTGAAATCTTACCCCTAGGCTGGTTTGAAAGCAGTGTGGCTGGAGGACTCTGCGAAGCTGCTTCTCTTACTGGATTGTAGACCAAACTATCTCCTTCTAGGTTGGTTCTGTAGTACTTGCCACTTCACATTGTGCTCCCGTCCATATCATAGGTCATTCACTCAGTATGGCTACACATAATACTCTTTTCGCATAATAATATCTTGATCAGCAATGGTAAGGTCTTCAGAAACTTACCTCGAAATCCCTTGAAGAATCTTTGCTCTGATTCATAGTAGGAGACAAACTAATTGATGCAAAATTCCATCACAAATCCTCCTAACACATTTTCTACCCAATGGTCCACCGTGCGAGTGATGGTATTATCAACCTTTTCTAGCTGGTAGATTAGTTTGGGGGTCCACTCTGTGACCCGCTCATCCTTCCAACACTTCTGAAATATCACCAACCTTGAGAACCACTCCTGGAGCTCGATCGTGATCGTTACAAAGAATATCTCGTAGATCTCAGTGAAAATGTACTTATTCTTCCACCCTTTTGGTGGTCAACCTCTCACTGCAATTTTATTTTATGGAAAATTCCTGAACTTTCTGTTCAAACCATTCATCAATTTTGTTTCTCTCAAGCTTCCAATACAGCCTTGGCATTACCTAATTCCTCTCTCAAAATGCTCTAGGTCTCGGAAACGGAACCATTTTTTGGCTTGAGGGGTCCTGACCTAGGTTCAGATGTTCAAGGTTTGCCAACAAACCCCTATACTATTGGCCCTTTCGGCAATGGCCTGCTTGCGTAGGCCAAAGTCTCACCCGAAGTAGTATGGGTGGGTGCTGGAACTAGGTTTCCACACCCTAGGAGATGTTAGGTAAGTCAATAAAAGCTACGTTCGACCATATAGTGACTAGATCTTATATCACGGAGCCTAGATCTACATATTCCCTTCGCATCCACATGTGAAACAGCAATGATATTCATAGTTATCAATAGATCATGAACTCATATTACGATAACGTAGCTATTTATATGAAGTAAAACATAACAGACCCAAATTGTAGCATAAATAAGTAACAAAAGTATGTTCGCAGCTTAAATCAATAACACAATAGAATATATTAAGTAACCAAACATCACAGATTCATATCACAACAATTCCAGTGGATTCAGGTATTCAACAATACTTCTGCATTCATTAATCCTTCAGATCTATTTACAATACCCCAAAACCCAACCTGCGCACATATTTACAGGGTATGCACACAGCAGGATAGAGGTCCTCCGTGAACACATCAGCAGGAGTCCTTACCCAACAACCCTAACCAGATCTATTGATTCACACTGAGCATCAATATCTTCCCTTTCTTAGTCTACCTTACAACTCAAAAAGGTTCAACTACTTATACTATATTAGCCTACGCATCCAATGGTCCACAAACCGTGGTTTGCAGACTCTTGGTCTACCCTTGACCCATTTACAATGCTTTAGGGGCTTTGACCCACCCCAAAACCCCTGCGTTAGACTAAATATAATAAAAAATATACAAAATGGACTAGTTTCACAGTTTGTGGGAGACCCTGTTCCAACACTCTTCGTCTTTTAGCTTCCTTTATTTCACTATTTACAATATTTAGATAGGATTTCCTAATCCCAAATATTAGGTGTCAACAAAAGCTATAACCCTCACTTACAGCCCATGGAAATTTTTTTTTGATGCTACCAATAGTTTCTTTAATGATTTTTCCTTTGATTTATGGTATAACAAGTTGATTAACACCACACAAATTATGTGAGTTCCCTACTCACTTCTTGATAAACATTCCTACAATATGTGGTTCAAAATTTACCATAATCACTGTTATGTTTCTCCCACATATGAAAACAAATATAAGTTCCACACTTTCCCTCCCTAATACTATCTGTTGCAGGATGCTTTCCATAAAGAGGTTATTATATGGCCGAGAGCTCATCATATTCATAGACCTGATGGTACTTACTATGCTCTTAGTAGACTCACATAATGAAATATACCAACAGGTGATTCATCATCATCTCACAAACATAAATATTTTCCATTTCCCCTGACTTCTAAGCATGAATATTACCAACCCTTCATTAAGAAACTCTATTCTCATTTTTTTCCAGCTCTTATTACTACTTCCACCCCTAATGAAAAAAATACAACTTCTACAAGTACATTAATCCTTGAAGTCATTCCCCTATGAACCAACCCATTTTTCCCTCCTATTCTTCCAATGGCTTCTCTGGAAACATCAATTGCGATAGAAGTTTAATCTGTCGTCCCTACTCTCATTCAGTGAAGATTGTTGGGATAGATTTGTCTAATCTTATATAGGTTTATGATGACGATCCCCTTGAGCCTATAGTACCAAATTTCAAAGTATAAGAAACAAAACCTTCTACCATTCCTTATACAAGTGAACTTCACATAGCACACTCTATGTAAGAAAATGACCATACTTATATCGATTTTGATGCCCCATCTACCCAAGTCATAAATGAGAATTTTTTTTAGCCTCTAAAAGATACTATAAGTTCCCATGTATCCAGTGGTTTTCCATTACAATATACTTCTTTTGAATTCATCATATAGCAAGATAATTGAAAAAACGTGTTGTTGTGCCTAGTCACTTAATATTATTCCATTGCTACCTTTTGAGGTTCATGAGTGTGTTATGCAGTCCATCTAGTAGGAAAAAAATGAAACTCAAGAATTTTAAATGTAAGGTCACTCTAGTAAGTCCATTTCAAGTGGTCATCCCTTGCAATCCAAACTTCCACATGCAAATAATCTTTCAGAAACTTATCTCCAACATTTCTCTTATGCTCAGTTGTTTCAACTTCTTCAGGCTTCTACACTGTAATTGGAGGAGCATATAAATTTAATATACCAAAATCAACTTGAGTTCACCCAAGCTCATGAGAAGAAACAATATAAGATCACTCAACTCACACAGTATAGAGATTCATTACAATAATAGCTTGCTCAGATTACAGAAGGGAGAGATCATCTCCAATAGAAAAAAGAAAAATTTGAGAAAGAGAGCCTGGATGTCAATGCTAAAATCATTAATATGTGGCTTTCATTGGCAGATACAAGATCTAATCTTCATAAGGATATTTTAGCTTATGACCCATTACCTATTTACAGTTTCTCGAAGACTCTTGGACCATTTTAGCCTCTAAATTCAAATCACTTTAGGCCACCATATTTGGGTTGTGAGACAGGCTACCAGATCCAATATCATAGTTTATTCAACAAATAGATCATGTTATGGAGTAAGGCTCTACTATTCACTCCACCTCCAATAATAGACGGAGGATTCCGGGAACATCCTAAGGCAAGTGCAATACATACCATGTGCTCTCTCTAAACTAAATCAACCAGTCTTTGAGTTATGGGAGAAAGTTAAGAAACTCATGGAAAATTCTCTACCCATCAATGATCTCACTTAGAAATGTTGAACTTCCATGATCTTGGGTCTAGGTTATAATCTTAGAATAACTGGTGCTACCAAAACAAGAATATCAACAATAACTACTTTTCACAATGGAAAATATAAAGCAATAAATCATACATGCACAGCTGTAGAAAAAATTTAAAAATTATTAAACAATAATGTACAACCCAATATTTGTTATATTAAACCAATATGAATAATACAATGGTCTATGGAATACAATATATAATGAAAAACAAGTTACACAAACTTGATGTCATATCTTTTCCTGCTAGTCCTTTTCTTCTACACTACTCTCTAGTCACCCCTTAGTCCTTTAAAGGACAATAGATAGAGGCTCCAAGAGGGTTGCCACCTAACATGGTTGCAAGTCAATTATGCTGCATGTACACGGGTTGATCTAATCTGTTGTATAGAATGGTCAATCCTTGAGATCCAATCCGCCAATCTAGCAGTAACTTTTGTCCATCAAAGTGTTTCACTTTAGGCACCAAACTTCACCCAATCACGTTGCAAGAAAAGTCACTTGCAATTTCTTTTCTAAGGATAATTTGGGTAGCCAACACATTGCTGGGTGTGGATCCTAGTTTTCATTCTAATTCAAAGGTATTTGTTTCCACCGAATGTATACCCCAGGAATACTATACACTCCTCCATTAAGGGGGGTGTGGGGGGGGGGACATGTTAATAAAAGTTGTAACTAGAGAGAAACTAAGATTTTGATCAGTTTCAATTGGTCTTCAAGTATGATGATAAAGATGAGAAACAACCAGGTCTGAATTGGATTCATTGTCCAACAAATGAAGCACCGGTGGAATTGCTACAATTGGTCTCCAAGTGGGATATTATTGGGTGTTTAGCCTAAATTTCATCCTGATTCAAAGGTCTCTATTTTAGTCGTATGTATACCCTGGGAATATTGTACACCCCTCCACGTAGTGAGGTTTCGGAGAGACTTCCCCCCCCCAACCCCATGCGGGGCTCTGGGGGGAGGGGGGGGGCAATGCCCCCCCTGTTGGGGGGTCTAAGGGCCAGCAGTCCCCTGGTAGGGGTTTCGGGGGAAGCACCCCAAAATCTAAAAACATATGTAAAATTTCCTTGTAAAATATCGTAATTTCATAGCCAATATGGATCATTCATTAGACAGATGATCTGACGCTAGAAGTTATGTTTAATGTAGGGTTTCTTCCCTAGAAGGAAACCCCTCATTTTTTATGAGGGTATTGTATTGCGGCTCTGTATTTTATGTTCATTATGAGCAACAAAAAGAAATGGGGATTGACAGAGAGAGTGAAGGATATTACAACAGATCTACTGTAGGTTGTGTCTCTTCATCTTGCTGGATAATATAAAGGAAGGACTGGTTGTTCAGGGTGGACATAGCCCAAATTGGGTGAACCACGTATATTTGTGTCTCTCTTGTTTTATATGTTTTATATGTTTGTGTTTCCACATATTTTAGATGTTCCATTGCTCTATCATATATAATTTTCTAATAGACACTGCCCTCCACTAGATCAATGGAACCCAATACAATCACTGAAAGATCTTCACCTAGTTGGATTTTCTTCACACCTAAAAAAACTCCAACACTTGGCTCCCATGGGTTGCTAAAAAAACCAATCCAAAAAAAGTCAAATATTTGACCCAACACATGGGCTTCGACAATTGTCACGTGCCTTCTTCACACCAATCTGACCTATACATACATGTGAAAAACCCAATTATAAACTTCAAAAAATCATATCTCCATTTCTACAACTCAAAAGAGGATAATTCACATTGTGCTAGATTCATCTCATCGAGAGCCATCATCCTCATCCATCACATGTCAAAATGTGCTCATTTTTTTGCCCAAATATTGGTGGGTGAAAAACCCCTACCTTGGGTTCCAAGCCCACAAGTGACTCTTATGGAAATTTTTCCTGCAATCCCCAAACCCCAAGGCTTGGAGTACCTCCCAAGCTACTAAAAAATAAACGCTCCCTCTTAGCAAGGGAGGTACTTCCAAGACTAGTAAGTAAATCATCTTCATCATCACTAATTGCAACACTCACCTAACTATTGGTGCTCACAACTACAGCAATCCCTGAAGCATGAACTACACCTCTCTCAGAAGTGGCGTTTTCACTTGAAGCATCCTGCTTCTTCTTCTTCTCCTGTATTACTTTCCAATCTCTTCATGTCTCCTTCTTGGTAGTTGTAGGAGAACCCTTGTTCCCCACTGACCATAGGCTCTTCTTGGGCTACAAATTCTCCCTCTAAATCTGCAAGCTCCCGCTAGAACTCAACTCCCTTTGAGCCTCTAGAAAATGGACCTTCTTTGTTGGAACCTATACCTGCCCCTATAAATCCTTCTCCTACACCTACTTGTCTGCAACCTACACCTACTCCACCTACTTCTTCTTCTTTCCATTATCATCATGCTTTCCTGTCAACCTGTAGATATCATGCTCCCTAAATCCAAGTAGAATCTCATCAGAGATAGAGCCTCTAGGTCAGAGTCTTGCCTTCCCATCTTGGAAAAACACCTCAAAACCCTTCTTCTCGATCATCGAGACAGATATCACACTATATATGAGTCATGGTACAAATAGTACGTCATGTACCTGCATCACTCATCTTGTCTCCATATTGAATGACACAACACCCTATCCTCAAATCTCCAACTAACTCTTGTTGCCCAACACCATGTGAAACTTCGACGTCCATTCAACTAGAGTGTCAAAAACCTCATATGACCCTATTTGTCGCACCATTTTCTACATACCATCCATCCTCATTGACAATACTATACAATAAATGAGAGATCATAGTAAATTCCTCATCCTCCAATCTCCTGGTGAGATCATATATCTTAGTGGAAGTGGCAACGCAAGCGACCTGCTTCCCTTTCTTCTTATCGTCATCTCTCTTATTCTTCATCGGATATCTTAATGAAAAATGACCCATATTGCCACAGTTAAAACACTTGACTTTAATCAAGTCATTATTATGCTTACCCTTCATTTTTGCTACAAGTGCCAGATCCTCGTTTGCCCTTTTTGTTGGATGAAGATCCTCATCTTGCAACTCTTCGTGAATGAAGTCATCCCATAGCCTATTCCAATCTAGAAATTTCTCTTTGGAAATGATCCCTTTGATGAAGTTTTTCCATTCCTTGGTGAACGATTTCAAGGCAATCCTTACCATATCACTATCTGAATAGTCACACCAATGGAAATAAGCTCATCTTTGACCTGATACAATCTCGTTATATATGAAGTCAATCCTTCACCCTTTACCATATTGGTGGGGTTCATCTTATCCTCCAATACCAGTGCCCGTTTCTCATTCTTGTTCTGGAATAAATTCTGAAGAGCCATCCACATCTCATGTGCATTGCTCTTCCTTGAAAAATGAGGTATTAGGAGATCCTTCACACCACCTAGGATGATCAATCTCACCCTCATATCTAAATCCTCATACACTTCCATCTCTTTTGGTTTGGTTGGCTTCATGATGGATTTCTAGGAAAAATCCTATATCTTGTTGACTTGCAAGACCAACTTGATTTGTTCCTTCCATGGACTATAGTTGGAAAACTCGTCCAACTTGTCCTCATTCCAGAGAGATTTTTGTAACTTCAACATTGTCACCTACAATGTGACCAAGTGCCTCTTAACTTGTGCTTCGTTGTGCACACTCTGACTCACTATCTTCCAAAGTAGCATAGACATGCTCTGATACCATGTTTAATTTCCACAATATTGGTTCTAGGTTAGAGTCTTAGAATAATTAATGCTACCAAACCAATAATCTCAACAAGAACTACTTTGCAAAGCCAAAAATATAAAGCAGTAAATCAGACATGCACAAGTGTAGACAATTTTTAAAAAATATTGTACAACCCAATATTTGTTATATTAAACGAATCTGAATAATACAATAGTCTATGGAATGCAATATACAATGACAAACACGCTACGCAAACATGATGTCCTATATTTTCCTATCTTTCATTTTCTTTTGTTCTGCTCTCTAGTTGCCCCTTTATCCTTAAAATGACAACACATGGAGGCTCCAGGAGGGATTTTGCCTAACATTGTTGCAAGTCACTTATGACGCATGTAGAGGGATTGATCCAATCTGCTCTCTAGGTTTCCCAATCATTGAGCTCCAATCCACTAATCTAGTAGTCACTTTTTTCCATCAAAGTTTTTCACTTTAGGAACCAAACTTCACCCAATCAAATTGCAACCAAAGTCCTTATCCTTTGATGCTTTAGGAATACTTTGGGTAGCCAACACACTTCCCTCCAACAGATCAATGGAACCCAACACAATCACTGCAATACCTCCACCTAGTTGGAGTTTCTTGAAACCCAAAAAAACTCCAACACTTGGCTCCCACAGGCTGCTAGAAAAACCAATCCAAAAAACATCAAATATTTGATCCAAAACAAGATACAAATTGTTGTTCCAAGTCTTCTTCTTTTTTTGTTATGACATTGACTATTTAGGGCACCTTGGACTATTGCAACAACCCTCAAATAGTCACCCAAATATACCTTATTTGGTTCGGCCTACCCTTGGGTGAACCCTCTACCTCCATGGTGAAGATTAGGATATAATACAGCCCCAAAAAAACCCATGCTATCACCTAGCTATGGTGGTATGGCCTGTGGCCTACCATGCAGCCTTGTTGTAGCTTATGGCCCCTTGTAAGTAGAGTTTCGTGCCCACAAACAAGCCCCAATAGAAATTCAAGAAAGCCTCCCTAGCCTCAGTTGAACAGGTCCTCGTCCCAACTATAGCATGCATAACCCTCCATGCAATCACCAAAAAATCCTTGAAACAACTCGTTTTTCTGTCAATTTCTCCTACAGCTAAACAGAGGTATTATTTGCCTTCTACACTGTCCTTTTTTTGTGAGTGTTGAACTTCTTGGTTGAGTAGATGTCCTCCACTCAACCTCCTATATATACACATAAGGAGGACTCCTTAAAACATCATCCATGGGCTTTGACAACTGTCACATACCTTCTTAACACTAATCTGACCTAGAGATACATGTGCAAAACCCAATTATAAACAAAAAAAATTCATATCTCCATTTCTACAACTCTGAATCGAATTATTCTCTTTGAGTTAGATTGGTATCATTGAGAGATATCATTCTCATCCATCAAATGTCAAAATATTCTCATTTTTTTGTCCCAAATATGTAATATTCCAAAATTAGCAAGCAACTAATAGGAATATTGATTTTTGTTGTTTGCACATAGGAGATGAATAAATGGGTGAGGAGGCCCATACATTTCAGAAATATGAAAAAAATCCCTCATAGTGTGAAAATGGATCATCATAGGAGCTGGATTTCACACCCTCATGTGTGAAAAGAGGCATTTTCATGTGGATAAGGTCAAGTTTGACCATGTCAACAATGTTGGGATAGGAGGTGGAGATCATCTTTAGAGACAGTGCATAGATAGTGGGAGGAAGATTCCTTGGTGGATGAAACCCTAATGAGTGGGACCCAAGGTGAGAGGGCTTCCACTTGTATCTAAGGAGGTCAAGGCAGCCATAGCAAGACATGTTATGGATTATTGAATTGGTGGTCTGAATGACTATTCTGCTTTCTTCAATTGTTTAGTTGATATTGTTGTGCTATTTAGCACAAGGAATTCCTTCTCCTTTCAAGAGAGGCATCTTGAGGGATCTTGTACTTCATTTCTCCACATTCAGGCTTAATTCCAAGCCATATCCTTCAGCTACAACATTATTTCTGCTGAATTATAACGTTGTGTTGTAGGGTGTTGCAGTGGAGGGTTCACAACAACACTTCTAGAGCTTATTTTTCAGAGGAGGAAGCTCTCTTTCCTTTGGGAGATTAGTGAGGAAGATTCTGGAGCTTATTACAGATCTTGGCACTTGGCCAATACATTTTCTATCTCCTATAGTGCAGTCCCTATGCTTGACTACGTTATTTTAAGTATGCATTTGCAATAAGGGTTTGTAGATTGTTTGATGGTGATATATTCAGTGTTAGGATCAGCCTTTCACTTGGAAGATCCATTGGAGGAGGTTTGTTCAGCTTGTGCATCATCTTCAGCCATCTCCATCCAGTTCTTGAGTTTCAGCTACTATTCAGTGCTACGACTGCAACTTCGGCATTTTTGTATTCAGGGTTAAACCCCTTGGTCTTGAGCTAGTTTCCTAAGGAAAGGGTCAATCCTTCTTCCGAAAATCTAGTAAAGAGGATTCTCATCTATTTTTTGTATCATTCAGCTATATGTATGTAAATCTATAGTAATAATGCATTATTTCATATTTTTTTGTATAGATCTACTCTTTTGTACTCATGCTTTCAAGAAACCCTTGCCGAGTTATCTAAATAATGTATTAAGGAGGCCTGATCTCTATTTTCCGCAGTAATTTGATTAATAAAACTCTAGATATTTTCTTTATATCATATAGTTGTAGAAACCTCATTAAATCATGCATTCACTTGCTTCAGAAATACTGCATGGTGTAAGTCATGGGATTTGGGTGTTTTTAAGCCATTTTGGGGTCGGGAGATTTGTTTAACCTAGCAAAAGGGATTTTTTTCTGATCCCCTTTTGTATTTCAAGGAAATAATACATATTTTAAGGTATATAAGTGTTATTTCCCACTATTATAGCATAATTTTCTAGAAATAATGTTTTTATGGTCAATATTGTTGAATTTTCCATTTTGGGATATTACAGTGGTATCAGAGCATAGTCTTGGCTCAGCCTGTGAGTTTCAGCCATTATGCTATAAGAAGATATAAGAGGAAGAGAATAAATTGAAATTATGAAGAAAATGAGCTTTGTCTCATCATTTTTCAGATCCATGAAGAAACTCTCCAAGGAGGATAAGCAAAGGAAAGAGGAAAGTTGTAGTGAGACCTCTAGAAGGTTTCAAGAGGAGGAAGGCCCATGCACTTCCTATGATCAAAGAAGAAAATCAGTGTTGCAGAAAGATCAAAATAATTTCAATATACACCTTTCTTTTGAAGAAGACAAGAAGTAAGGGAATAAAGGACACTTGAATCACAATATGTAAGTGATTACCTTGTTGAGTACAAATCCCAACCTAGAGCCTTCAAGGAGACTCTAGATTTCCCACAGTTCATTCATTTGAAGGAAATAAGGAGATGTTATGGCAAGGGGGGAATAAAGGGCAATAGGTTTCTATTGTCTACCTTTGATGCGTCTTCTAAGAAAAATATTGCACAACAAAACTTGATACATTCTTCCTACTACATCTAGTGGTAGAGAGAGAGGCTTTAGAAATTGCAACGCTGCACCTTGAGGGTGAGGCCAACATTTGGTGATTCAGCCATTTGAGTCATGTAAGAGTGAATGCTTTTGATAAGCTTAATCAAAGGATTATTATATAATTTGGCAAAGAAAAACTAGAGGAGGAGAAGCCCTCACCACCATTGGAGGAGACTTGTACCAGCATTGTCACAACCTTGGAGGAGCATCCATTATTATCAGCAGTTGGGGGAGCCAACACATTAGAGGGAGGAACTCTTGCAACCATACAAGGAGTTCCCAAGTTCCATCAAGGTATGATTGAATTTCCACTTTATATTATTTCAGCAAATATTTTATAGGGTTGTGGAAATTTTCCTTTGCATGGCCAAGGGTCAATAAATACTGTTGATTTGGAGTAGCAGAATTGCACTGCGCTATGCAACCTTGATTTGTTCAAGGGATGGATGAAAAATCATCCTAATGTGTCATTTTTGAGCTGCACACAACACTTGAGGTTCGAGTGTGGATTTCTAAAGGATAGGATGAATTTTTTTCTAAACAATCCTATGTTCATGTTTGAGTTAGAGCATGAGGCAACTGACACACCATTGAGGAGATTACAGTGCTGTCATTGAGAAGCAGTGAGGAGGTTTTGCCTCCAGCACACTTGGATCCTTATGGATTCAATATGGTCATTGGTGTGAGATTCTCTCTAGGAGGACTCCAAGGAGTTTCATTTCAACATCCCATGGAATGCAAAAGGAGAAATCTGATTTGGGAGGATGGTAGTCTCCATTGGAGGAGTACCAAGGTGGAATATGGTAGGATGCATCCACACATGGATGAATGGGAGTGGATGGAGAGCAAGAGGTTGGTGAGCCACTTGCATATTTATGACACCTGGTAGTAGGAGGCATGGCTGCGTTGGCTACTCTTGAAATATTTTTGCCATCATGAGCTATATCCTTCTCCACAAAGTATGTTGGTGGAGGAAACTTGGCAGGACACTTGCATCATATGGCAGCAAAGAGTTTGGGTGCATTATGTTGATATGATATCCTTCATGTCAATCAACATATTTTCACTTCGTAATTTGTATGATGGATGTGTGAGGGGGCAGCAAGAGTTATCGTTGCTATGGTTCCTCTTGGAATAGTATGGGTAGAATTTTTCCCATACTTGACATGTATTTTCTGGAGAAAGGGAGGGAACATTCAAGATGCAAAGAAGCTACCCTTCAGCATTGGAGGATAAGGAGGGGCTTCCACATAGGGAGAATTTTTCCCTACATAGCAGCATAAGGGTGGATGGATTTGGCATGTGGCATGTCAAAGGAATAATTCATGGAGTGACAAGAGCCTTATCACTAAGGCTAACAACGTTGTCACTTGGGAGTATATTTCTATTGATGGAGTGTTCCAAGGGGAGTATGCATCCCTTCATTTTGCAGATTTTTATGAGAATATTCTTATAGGAGAACTCATCCATGGACCTCACTTTCAGCTTACTGATTATGCATGGTAAGAAATGCATTACTGTACTTATTGTTCATTTCATTGGGTATTTGCATTATCTCACCATCTATGTACAATGCATTGCTCCACAAGGGAGAAAGATTATTTCTGGGCTTCATGATCATTATAGGAACAACACTTATGATGATGACCCTTCTCTACATGACTTTGGGCAAGTGTGTTGTCATTTTTATTATGCCCAACTGATATATAATGTTGCTTACTACCACATAGTAGATGAGCAAACTTGCACAGCTAGTAACTTGTTGGAGGACAACTTGTCACACGATGATCTAACACAACAATTAGAAATA
The DNA here is from genome assembly GCA_034641835.2 of Pinus albicaulis. Lineage (NCBI taxonomy): Eukaryota > Viridiplantae > Streptophyta > Pinopsida > Pinales > Pinaceae > Pinus > Pinus albicaulis. The sequence goes on along the minus strand of CM076578.1, from coordinate 1,722,360,546 downwards.
CTTCGTTGTATCCACTGGAGAGACAATTGGTATCATCCAAAATTACACATAACCTTCAACATTTTTCTGATTTGGATTCCATATGGTGATGATGTGCCATTCATTTTTTATGGGATGGTTTGGGCCAGCATGATTCATGACATGGGAGAGAGGATCTTTGGAGATCTATACTTCCTCTTGTCACTTGAGGGAAATAGTATTGCAGCCCAAGATCAACAAATAATATGCACTTTTCATAAGTAGAGAGCATTATAGTGTGGGGTAGGCCATTTTTTCTACCCTATTCATATTTTCAGCCCACTTACATTGCAGGAGCCGGAGGTGGAGGAGGATTTTCAGGAGTTGCCATGTTGGGAGGTAACTCATTTTGTATGGATGATAGCTTGGGTATGGGAGATTCATATGGGGATGGTAGATCCCAATATATATACGACATCATGCATCAAGGAGGCCTTTAGACAGCCCATTTTTTCCTCCGTTGATGTTTTTCTTATGCATGATGATAGCTATTTCAGATGCTCACCAAAGGCTAGTTTGCATACTTGGGAGGGGCAACTTGGAGATGTATTGATGATAAAACATCTTGATATTTGGATGATTTTATCATATGAGGATGCCACAGGGAGAGAAGAGGAGGCTCTTTAGTTCTATCGTTGTAGTTGCTTAAGGACAAGCAACATTTGGGAGGAGAGGACTGTAATATTCCAAAATTAGCAGGCAGCTAATTGGAATATTGATTTTTGTTGTTTGCACATAGGAAATGAATAAATGGGTGAGGAGGCCCATAAATTTCATAAATATGAATAAATTCCCTCATAGTGTGAAAAGGTATCATCATAGGAGTTGTAATGTCCCATGTTGTAGACAATTTTGTCCCCCTAGAGACAGTCTAGAGTTTCCATAGACCAGTGCCTAAGACATCTTATCATAGTAGGGAGTGTATAGTATAACTTGGGTTGTCAATCCAAAACTCTCCTGCTATCTCCTGTAAAATAAGGAAAATGATTTTGTATGGAACCAAACTCTCTCAAAAGCTGATGCAGAGATAAGAATAATGTAGGAACAACATGCAAAATCCCAGCATAAAGGAACAGACAATTCAGAGACAACTTACTGTAAAGAGGGTCGATTCAAGTAATATACCACAGAAATCAAATATCAGAAAGTGGATGCAGCGAAGAAACTAGTAGAAGATATTAGTTAACCTGAGACTGATACCCAGATATACAACAGAATCACATATGGGCTTATTTATCTAAGAATCCATATATGACACTGGCATTTTAAAAGCACCTTCCTCAAGCAACTAAGATAGTAGAAACATGAGAGAAATGAACATGGAACAGAATATCACGCCTAAGCAATATTTAAAGCGTTCAACTGATTTTAAATAAGGGCACCAACTAAGATGAATCCTTACCAAACCATTGAGACACTCGCATTCCAGTACATGATACAGGAAGATAATTGAAATGAAATGAGATGTTATATTAACACATAAGAGAAAATTACATACTGTAGGATACCAAAGACCAGAATCCTCATTACAGATATAACTCCTCCTCACTGAAACCCTATGGGCTCTGAACCTTCATACAGAAGTTTTACAAGATGTATACAAGAGCTTCTCACTGCATAGTTTGTTGATAGAAATCCGAAACGCTTACAATGTCTCTCTTTCTAGTTTTTATAGAAGAAGGAGAAAACTCTAGAGAATGAGGTAGGTGATATACATTTAATGATCTTATTTAAAAAAAATTGAAAGAAAAACCCGCCTATGCTATTTGGTGGTGCTGAACTGAATGCAAGTACTCTGCTACTACTTCATGAAATAAATGCTGAAGATAAAAATCTCCTTATGAACAAGACATAAAGAATAAACTATACAAACGTTCTGTACTTGACTGAAAGAGGAAAATTTGCTGCAATAAAACCCCGAGGTTGCTTGTTTTTATGCATAGTACTCTCGGCCCTTTAACTTTGAATTAAAATCCCAGATTTTTAATGCAGGGTGCTACATTTCTCGGTCCTCCACTGATTTTCGTAGGCTACCCCATTAATTCTTCATCTACCCAAATCTTCCTTTTGATTTTCTCTGGAGAGTTCTATAGATTCAAATCCTTGCTTTCTTTAATGGAGGTCACATCACAGTGACTCTCGGATCACTGCTTCATCATTCTGCACCTACTGAACATACCTCTGAAATGCATTCAACCTCTGTAATGTAAGCCGCAAAGTACGATGGTTCTTCAGCGACGAACACCTGCAAAAGTCCACCAACTCATCAACAGACACCAAACTCAGGAATGGACATACAATGAGGGTGATCATGCGGCAAAATGTGGTGGTAACAAGGGTGGGGGTACACAGGGTGGTAGTGAAACGCAAAGGAACTGTGAAGAACGGACTAATGGGGGGTTTTAAACATAAAAAACTTAAATGTATAGTGGATGAATAGGATATGTGGCGAGAGGAGGCAAGACGTTGTGGACACGTGGACGCTATGACGTGGAGATGCAGGGGGACTTGGTCAACAATGTGAAAATAATCCTGGGCGATACGATTATTGCACCATATCGACGGCTAAGTCATGAATAGAGGACAATGGGATGGTGGGCCCGGGGCATTTTACGCGAAGACTAAAGTTCGAGCGACTTTGGAGGATGATAGCCATCGGATGGAAGCTTGTGGATCTAACGGCTTGTATGAATTCCGCTGCGCGGCGATTGACGGAACGATAGCACGCGAAACGAAAGTGGTTTTGAGACGTACAGAGGGACACTTGGCGCACGTTCAATGGAATCGTTGGTCCCAAAGGAAATACCGCCGGACCAGTGGAAGTGGTGCGGAATGAAACCACATGTTTTGGCAATGTGTATGGGTGCGGGGACCGCCGCGGCATGTTATTTGCGGGTCGTAGATTTGCATTGGATCGGACGACTATGGTTTTGCCCGGAAACATGAGGCGATAAGCTCTTTTTTGGTTAGGCACACGGTTTTTTCACTCGAGTCATATGGGAATTAAAAAAAAGGGTGTTGCGGCTGTGTGGGCTAGGCACGATATAACATAAATTGCAAATTTAAACCTTTGTCTAGTGTATTTTTGGGCAGAAAGGGTAACGATGGGCAGGATATAGAGATCTTAGGCCACGACAGAGATTTCAAACAGGTTCGAGGGGATTATTGGCCAAAAATTGAAATGGAGGGGCTGAAATGCACAACATTGGCTCCATCTGGGGATGGCATGTTCATCCTTGGACATGTCGAGAACACGCAGACCTCAGGCCATCTTGTATGTGAATTTTATTCTGCAATCCTTTTGCATTTTCTTCCTTGTTGAAACAAAAACTGAAACCAAAAACCTATATACAATATAATACAACAGGCAGGCTCCGCCTGATTCAGTATTGAAAATATGGCTTGAGGAATTGGCCATTCACAGGGGCATCCAGCAGATCACCCTATAGGTTTTCTAACATGAAAGTATTATTTCCTCCTTGATTCACTATTTTGAATGGGCCAAACCACAGTGGATTGAATTTAGCATGCTTGCCCTTCTCTGCTCTTCGAACGTCCCATCTGAGAACCAAGTCTCCAATTTGAAATTTTCTATCTTTCGCATGCCGATAAAAGATATTTTTCATTTTCTCTTGATATTCTGTCAATCTCTGATACACCTGGTTCCGTGTTTCCTCTAATTCGACCAATTGATTAATTCTTCTGACCATGTCATCTGATTCTTCCTGACTTTCCTACATGAAACGTGCTACTGGCAACGCCAATTGCGTAGGAAACACAGCTGCTCGCCCATACACCAAATCATAGGGAGATTTCCCTGTTGCTCTTTTGCTGGTTATCCTATTCGTCCATAGAGAAAATTTTAATTGGGAGTCCCAATTCTTCTGATTCTCATTTATTGTTTTCTTCAAGGCCCTCACCAGGGTTTTATTAGAAGACTCTGCTAAGCCATTTCCCTGTGGATAGTAAGTTGTGGAGTGACTCAATATGATGTTATAATATTGGCAGAAATTTACAAACCTGGCAGACTTGAAGGCCTGTGCATTGTCAGTTACAATTCTAGCAGGACAGCCAAACTTGGATATGATATTTTCCTCCATAAACTTGATTATCACAGCATCTGTAGCATTTCTTGTAGGTATGGCTTCCACCCATTTTTTGAAATAATCTGTGGCTGTTAGTATCCATTTATATTGGCCACTTGATGGGGGATGCATTTCCCCTATGAAATCTAATCCCCATTTCTGAAATGGTTCATTCACGTGAATAGGAATCAAGGGCAAAGCTGCTAATTTCTATCTTTCTGCAAATATTTGACACTTGTCACATGCTTTGACCCAAGCAAAAGCATCTGTAAATAATTTTGGCCAGTAGAAACCAGCCTTCAGGATCTTATGAGCTGTAGCCCTCCAGCTGTAATGTCCTCCACATATTCCCTCATGAAATTTTGTCATTATATTCTCCACTTCATCCTATGTGAGGCACAATAATAGTATGCCTGAAGGATCTATCCAATATAACTGACCATTGGCAACTATATACTTCTGTGATTTCATTCTTACAGCTCTATATTTTACCTTATCACAACCCGGAGGACAGCTGAGGGTTAAGAGATATTCAACTATTTCTTTGTACCAAGGACTAGTGAGATATTTCATGTGTACCTTTTGAGTGGCCATCTCTAGTCCTTGTTGTTCTTCTCCTTTCTCAGATTCTTCATTTGCTATCATGGATAAATTAATGCCCAAGGCTTGATGATTTGATTCAGATAACATTTTAGCAAGTCCCTGTCCTTTAATCAGCCTAGTAGGTCTGATGTCTAGATCATACTCCTGTATTTTTGCAATCCATCTTCCTCTTTTACCTTCACTATCCCCCTGAACAAGAATGTCTTTGACAGCTGTTGTGGGAACATATGCAATAATGTGAGATTGCAAAACTTAGGTTCTAAAAGCTTTGAGGGACTTTACCAGTGCATATGCCTGCTTCTCCAATATATTATATTTTAATTCAGCATCATGAAGCACTTGACTGAAGAAATCTATAGGCTTCTCATATCCATCTTCATTTCTCTGCAATAAGACTCCTTCTACTGTATGGGGCGAAGCAAATGAAAATATCATAAATGGCTTTGTATAATCTGGCCCAGCTAGCACAGGAGCTTCAGCAAATGCATGTTTTATCCTTGTAAATGCATCTCTAGATTCTTGGGACCACTTTACTTCATTATCCTTTTTCAACATATCGGTTATATGCCTAACTATCTCAGCATAGTTAGGAATAAACCTTCTCAGAAAATTAATTCGGCCTAAAAACACTTGTACTTCTTTTTTGTTCCTGGGTAAAGGAATACTATTTATTACTTCAACTCTCTTAGGGTCTATTTTCACACCATCTTTAGTTACAATGTGCCCTAAGAGTTTTCCCTCATCTAATGCAAATAAATATTTTTGAGGATTGAGGGAAAGGCCATACCTTCTGCATTTTTCAAAAGTTCTCCGTAAATGCTCAATATGCTCATCATCATTCTTGGAAAATACTGTAATATCATCGAGATAAACTACCAAAAACTTGTCCTGCTCTCCAACAAAGGCTATTTCCATTGCCCTCTGAAAAGTGGCTCCTGCATTAATTAATCCAAATGGCATCCTAGTATACATAAATGTTCCCCATGGTGTTGTAAAAGCAGTCTTCTTTTGATCTTCTGGGGACACAGCCACCTGATTATAACCAAAAAAACCATCCATCATTGACATTTTGGAAGCTCCAACCACTTTCTATAGAATGTGGTCCATCTTAGGCAATGGATAATTATCTTTTAAAGATGCTCTATTTAAGTTTCTAAAATCGACACACAGCCTTATTTCTCTATTCTTCTTCCGGACAGGAACAAGGTTTGCTACCCATTCGGAGTATCTCAGTGGCACAATTATTTTGGCCTTCAGTAGCTTCTTGATTTCTTTTTCAATAGAGGGAAGCAGCAAAGGATTTATCTGTCTAAGCTTCTGTTGATAAGGCTTTGCATCTTCCCTCAAAGGGATTTTATGTTGCATTATATTAACATCAAAAGTTTTTAGGTCCTGATAGGACCATGCAAATACATCTTTATAGGATTGAAACAATTTCAAATATTTTTCTTTATATTCTTCTGGGACCTTTTTAGATAATTTGAAAATTTTGGGATCAGCATAAGTACCCAGATTTAAATCTTCCACTTGATCTTCTTCTATCACTTTGTTTGGCTGCAATGGAATGTCATCTTTGTTAAATAATATTTCTAGAGGCACCAGACCTCTAGGTATAACATTTCCTTTCAGCTACAGCACTTCATTACCTGCTATCTTCTCTTCCCATCTGTTTTCTGCAATATTTTCAGCTTCCTCTTCTTCATTGTCATCAATCTCCATATTAGAGAATTCTCCCACTGTCTCCATGAATCTCTTCATTTGTTCTTCATCTTCAAATACCTGCCAGTGCTTAATATTATCTGGGATAGATGGTCTGTAACGTACCTCAACTTCATATCTTAAGAGTGGGTTCTGAGGAGGACGGAATGTACTGGCAGCTACCGCAAGAGAATCTTCTATTCTGTTCTGTTCCCGAGGCATGAACTGTATGTTAAATGCTAAGAAAAAAATTTCCACCATGTCCCATATTTCGTTTCTATATGCTTTCAGCCGAGGGTGTTTTGTTTGGCATTGATTTTTGACCTGTCTAACAACCAATTCAGAATCTTCGACAGCCTTTAAATTCTTTATATTCATGTTCCTGGCTGTTTGCAATCCCAATAGTAGTGCTTCGTATTCAACTACATTATTAGTAGCCTCATATTCCAATTTAAAGGACAGTGGCACCCATTTTCCTGTGGGAGAGATTAGTAACACTCCAGCTCCATTGCCTTCTCTTGAATTTGCTCCATCAAAATGCAAAGTCCAAATTTCTGATTCCTGATCTTCTTTAGGCTGCTCAGTTTGGATTGGACCAAAAAGGGGCTCATGGGCATAATTTTGATTTTCTTCTAACATTAAACATGAGAAATATCCCTCTTTATTATAAACTAGGGAATTCTCTGAGCAGTCAACCTTAGTTACCATTTTAACAAACCTAGTCTCCCTGTATAACCTCCTCTCCTGTCCTCCAAAGACTGGAACTGTAGCATATGTTAGATCTAACTTGATTGACCCACCAATTTTTGTACCCCAGGACCTTAACAGCAACATGCCAAAGCGGGCTGGGATATCAGCAACCACAATGTCCATGACCACACTTTTTGCTCGGATTTGTGCCAAATTGACCACTAAATCTTTAATCATCCCCAAGCATTTAAATCTTTTGGAATCAAATGAATAAAGGTCTTTATATGGTCTTGTAATTTGCAGTCCTAGTTGTTCCATGACAGAAAGAGGCATAAGATTATGGGAAGCCCCAAAATCTAGCATACAATTGTGTAACAGCAGGTCATGAATAACTAGAGACACATAAAAAGGAGGAGTAGAAGGATCTACTTCCTCAACATGTGAGCCAAAGACTACCATGGGTCTTTCTTCTTGAAGGTTTAAACTATCGGGCACAATTGGTGTTTCAGGAGGAAGCATGAAGGAAGTAACTTGAGACTGATATGCAGGTTGTTTTAACAGCTCGGTTAGGGGGACTGGAATCTTAATTTTTTCAAGTTCTTTTTGCAAATTGAAAGCAGAAGGGGGATTCTCTATTACAACTTCTTTTGACTCTTTATTTTCAGCTGAAAATTTAATTTCTTTTGACACAGACTCAGCATTAGGAGGACTGACTATTTTTGAAGAAGAAGGAATCTGATCATTTGGCTGCAAGGGAGCATTTAGAGGACTCTTACCTTTTTCTATGTTTCTCTTTGTTTCTGATTCCTTCTGAGCAGGTGCTTCTTTCTGAGGTGGCTCCTCTTCTTGATCTTGAGTTCGGGTCCTCTTCCTTGAAGATCTGAGATCATATTTTATATTAAACTGTGCTTGCATGAAATCAGCAAATTGATTGCAATAATGATCAATCTCTGCTTCTTCTTCTTCTTGCAATGGGCATTCTATATCATCATTGTTTGAAAAAGAAAGATTTGAATCTTCTAATTGATAAGCAGCATCTTCAGTGGAGTCATCTACTAGTCCTTCCAGGTACAAGGGATGTGGTACCTAATCTTGTTGCTCTTTTGCTTCCCTAGGCAATATCTGCAATGGTGGTCTTTTGTACTGAGGATTGTATCCTCTGTTTGGAGCATTATAAAAATTCTTGGGGGCTGAACTCTTAGCCTCCAGTTCCAGTTTAACCATCTTCTTAATCATCTTGCTTATTTCGTCCATCTTATCTGAATCTTTCTCCTGGCTAGAGGAGGAAACCTCTTCTTTACCTTTTCTCCTAGTCTCCTGCTTGACTTTCCCCTTTAATTTTCCAGTGGAGGCAAATTTTGCTTCCAGCTCAAGAGCATCTGACTGAGAATCATATAAAGTAGCAGGTTTTCTTTCCTTCATTATGTTTCTTCTTCAAAGTATTAAATTCAGTAAGACACTGACCATAATCTTTCTTTTCCCCCCATTTTCTGAGAAAAGTACTCTCCATGACATCCCAGGTGGTTACTGAACGGTTTCCCAATGTCTTGAACCATTTTCTGGCTTCACCCTCCAAATATTGTACAAATAATATTAAGACCACATCTAAATGTTCAAAATTAAGGTTCTCTGCAAAGGAGCAGAAAGTATCGAGATGTTTCTGAGAATCAATTTCATTTTCTCCATTAAATCTAGGCAGAATCTTCAAATAGTCCTGTGGCATATCATTTAGCACTTGGGGTAAGGCCAGTGGTGCATGTTTATTCAATAGAAAAGCTGGTACATTAGCCCTTGGAGGAGGTGGGGGTTGTGCAACAGTCTGAGATACAAGTGAAGGAAGAGGAGGAGGAAGTGGAGTATGTATAACAACGGGAATAAATTGCACAGAAGCCTGAGGTGTAGATGGGAATAGTTTGCAGTTGACAGCAGCTACTTCAGTGACTTCTTTAATTTCTTCAGCCTCAGGAGTAGGATGAAAATATTCTTCGATCCTGGTACTTCCCCTAGGTGGACTTTCTGAGTAATATTCGGGATTTTCTTTGGTGAAATCAGGATGTTCGGTTCTGATTTCTTGAGAAGAAGAGGGCGGACAATCTGCTACAGAATATTTAGGGATTTCAGCACGAACTGATTTCCTCTCTTTCCAAATTCTTTTATGAATGATCTTCTCTGGGTCAGACACGTAAGGTGTCTTTGACTGAGATGTATCTGACCTCAAATGTGGCTTATGAGGAGCCAGGACTACCAATAAATTTATCAAACAAAGAACAATTGAGTCGCCAAGGTGAGAGATATGCAACTCTTCAACTCTCTGTGCTCACCTGATTAGAGAGTAAAAACAATTTTGTCGAGGCCCAGGGAAACTGATATTATTGAATTCGATCCCCAGCAACGGCGCCAGAAAGATGTTGCAGACAATTTTGTCCCCCTAGAGATAGTCTAGAGTTTCCATAGACCAGTGCCTAGGACATCTTATCATAGCAGGGAGTGTATAATATAACTTGGGTTGTCAATCCAAAACTCTCTTGCTATCTCCTGTAAAATAAGGAAAATGATTTTGTATGGAACCAAACTCTCTCAGAAGCTAATGCAGAGATAAGAATAATGTAGGAACAACATGCAAAATCTCAGCATAAAGGAACAGACAATTCAGAGACAGCTTACTGTAAAGAGGGCCGATTCAAGTAATATACCACAGAAATCAAATATCAGAAAGTGGATGCAGTGAAGAAACTAGTAGAAGATATTAGTTAACCTGATACTGATACCCAGATATACAACAGAATCACATATGGGCTTATTTATCTAAGAATCCATATATGACACTGGCATTTTAAAAGCACCTTCCTCAAGCAACTAACATAGTAGAAACATGAGAGAAATGAACATGGAACAGAATATCACGCCTGAGCAATATTTAAAGCATTCAACTGATTTTAAATAAGGGCACCAACTAAGATGAATCCTTACCAAACCAGTGAGACACTTGCATTCCAGTACATGATACAGGAAGATAATTGAAATGAATTGAGATGTTATATTAACACATAAGAGAAAATTACATACTGTAGGATACCAAAGACCAGAATCCTCATTACAGATATAACTCCTCCTCACTGAAACCCTATGGGCTCTGAACCTTCATACAGAAGTTTTACAAGATGTATACAAGAGCTTCTCACTGCATAGTTTGCTGATAGAAATCTGGAACCCTTACAATGTCTCTCTTTCTAGTTTTTATAGAAGAAGGAGAAAACTCTAGAGAATGAGGTAGGTGATATACATTTAATGATCTTATTTAAACAAATTTGAAAGAAAAACCCGCCTATGCTGTTTGGCGGTGCTAAACTGAATGCAAGTACTCTGCTACTACTTCATGAAATAAATGCTGAAGATAAAAATCTCCTTATGAACAAGACATAAAGAATAAACTATACAAACATTCTATACTTGACTGAAAGAGGAAAATTTGCTTCAATAAAACCCTGAGGTTGCTTTTTTTTATGCATAGTACTCTCGGCCCTTTAACTTTGAATTAAAATCCCAGATTTTTAATGCAGGGTGCTACATTTCTCGGTCCTCCACTGATTTTCGTAGGCTGCCCCATTAATTCTTCATCTACCCAAATCTGCCTTTTGATTTTCTCTAGAGAGTTCTATAGATTCAAATCCTTGCTTTCTTTAATGGAGGTCACATCACAGTGACTCTCGGATCACTGCTTCATCATTCTGCACCTACTGAATATACCTTTGTAATGTAAGCCGTGAAGTACGATGGTTCTTCAGCGACGAACACCTGCAAAAGTCCACCAACTCATCAACAGACACCAGACTCAGGAAGAGACATATAATGAGGGTGATCGTGCAGCAAAATGTGGTGGTAACAAGGGTGGGGGTACACAGGGTGGTAGTGAAAACGCAAAGGAACTATGAAGAACGGACTAATGGGGGGTTTTAAACATAAAACACTTAAATGTATAGTGGATGAATAGGATATGTGGCGAGAGGAGGCAAGACGTTGTGGACACGTGGAAGCTATGACGTGGAGATGCAGGGGGACTTGGTCAACAGTGTGAAAATAATCCTGGGCCATACGATTATTGCACCATATCGACGGCTAAGTCATGACTAGAGGACAATGGGATGGCGGGCACGGGGCATTTTATGCGGAGACTAAAGTTCGAGCGACTTTGGAGGATGATAGCCATCGGATGGAAGCTTGCGGATCTAACGACTTGTATGAATTCCGCTGCGCGGCGATTTATGAAACGATAGCGCGTGAAACGAAAGTGGTTTTGAGATGTACAGAGGGACACTTGGCACACGTTCAATGGAATCGCTGGTCCCAAAGGAAATACCGCCGGACCAGCGGAAGTGATGCGGAATGAAACCACCTATTTTGGCAATGTGTACGGGTGCGGGGACCACCGCGGCATGTTATTTGCGGGTCGTAGATTTGCATTGGATCGGACGGCTATGGTTTTTCCCGGAAACATGAGGCGATAAGCTCTTTTTTGGTTAGGCAGATGGTTTTTTCACTCGATTCATATGGGAATTAAAACAAAGGGTGCTGCGGCTGTGTGGGCTAGGCCCGATATAACTTAAATTGCAAATTTAAACCTTTGTCTAGTATATTTTTTGGCAGAAAGGGTAACGATGGGCAGGATATAGAGATCTTAGGCCATGATAGAGATTTCAAATAGGTTCAAGGGGATTATTGGCCAAAAATTGAAATGGAGGGGCTGAAATGCACAACATCCCAAATGATGGATTTTCTGCTCCATCGGGAACATATTAAGATGTTCCATTTTTTCCTTTTTCAGTGAGACACTGCAAGTCCATTTTAGAGATTGAATGTTGGGGAATTTACAATATATGACTCTTTCAAATAAGGGAGAGATCCTGAGGCTAGCTGGCCCTTCACAGACTCTGCCTATGGATATGCAATATTCCACCTCGGGAATTTCTGCCACAGGGTCATTGGGGACACTGTATAAGGAAGCTTCTGCATAAATAAGGCTAACCAATGCTGGGATTCCCTAGAAAACTTCTAATATAACTTCCCTGTAGAAAATGAGCTTAAATAAATTATTCTAGATGGGTTATACAAATCTCCCCAAACTAGATCTCTAAAATAATGCTCAATGAAAGAGCTTACAGCAATATGCAAAACATCAATCTGGAACTCTGCAGATATGAATGCAACATGAGAGGGAAAATAACACATCCATCATAATATTAATATATCAGCATTATTATACATAAATATCATGAGGAATAAGACCCTCAAGCATTAGAACCAATCCTCCAATGAATATACAATACAATGCCGGAGTAGTTGCAGCTACACAGAATGTCGGAGAACCATAAATCCATAGTATCTACGATAGATGCAGCTGCTGAATGCATAAAAAATAATAATGTAGCTGAAAGATACAAGGAAAATGGCCCAATAAAGTAAAATGGGCTCAATATGGGATTTCTAGCCAATCTCAGGGAGTTTGCTAGAAATGTCGGATACAATACAATAGTGACAAATAAATTGTCACTACAGCTGGAATCAAATGAATATGAGGCTGTGGCTGATCTGATATGCTGATGCCCTCCTCTAATAATGCCCTCAAAGGAAAAGGGGCTGATCCCCTTTTACTCAAAAGCACTCCTCCTGATGAGTAAAAGAATCTCCCTCAACACTGGCTCCATGGAATAACGCAGTTTCTCCAAGTGACTGTGTAGTGGGAGTTGGTAAATGAGTGGCCTGATGCCATAGATCTGAAATGAAGTCCAAGAGCCCTCTCTACATCTCCTCCAAAGAAGAAATCCATCCTCCCCTGAAAATGAAAGTAGGGAAGAACCCTATGAGTTCCTCTACTGCTAGCCCAGCTATAGAGCACCAACCTGCTACAGGAAAATGCTGCAACTGAAGGAGTGAGCTTGGTCAAATTCCAGAATGAGGAAATGCAGCTCAAATTATCTCCTCCCATGAGGAAGAGGTGGGGGGTCCCCTCTCGGGAGCACCCCCAGTGCTCAAGAGCACTGCAATCTTTCTAAACACCCCAGATGTGCAAGTCCTTGACCTCACTATGAAATTTCTGAATCAAAGAATGATCCAAATGAGCTGCTTCTTCTTTCTTATAAAGAAAATGAACTCACTTTCACCATAGGCCCCACAATTAGGGTTTCCATTCACTTTTGAATTCTTTCCCTCCAAAAACCACATTGTCTTCTTAAGCAATCTAACCCTCTAAGGTAGCATTGTTGACTTGGTCAAAATGGCCAACTCAAGGTGATCCTCATCATGTTCACACCATTAGGTGTTTATTTCAACTACTTCATTATTTCTCCTTTCACACAAGAAGTTTTATTTTCCATTAAAAAGGGGTTAAGGGGTCTCCTTACCCATTTTATTAAGAAAAAATAAAATATGCCACTATAATGTTCCATTTTAGCTTGAGGCTAAAATTGGGAACATTACAGGAGTTGGATTTCACACCCTCATGTGTGAAAAGGGGCATTTGCATGTGGAAAAGGTCAAGTTTGACCAAGTCAACAACGCTGGAGACAGTACAGAGATAGTGGGAGGAAGATTCCTTGCTGGAGGAAACCCTAATGAGTGGGACCCAAGGTGAGGGGGCTTCCACTTGTATTTAAGGAGGGCAAGGTAGCCATAGCAAGACATGTTAGGGATTATTGAATTTGTGGTCTGAATGACTATTTTGATTTCTTCAACTGTTTAGTTGAGATTGCTGTGTTGTTTAGAACAAGGCATTCTTGTTGAAGAATTCCTTCTCCTTTCAAGAGAGGCCTCTTGAGGGATCTTGTATTTAATTTCTCCACATTCAAGCTTATGACCAAGACACCTCCTTCATCTATAGTGTTATTTCTGCTAAAGTATAACGTTGTGTTGCAGGGTGTTGAAGTGGAGGGTTCACAACACCACTTCCGGAACTTATTTTTCAGAGAAGGAAGCTCTCTTTCCTTTGGGAGATTAGTAAGGAAGATTTTGGAGCTTATTGCAGATCTTGGCACTTGGAAAATACATTTTCTATCTCCTACAACACAGTCCCTCCCTTGACTACGTTATTTTCAGTGTGCATTTGCAGTTAGTGTTTGCAGATTTTTTGAGGGTGAGACCTTTAGTGTTAGGATCAGAATTTCTCTTGGAAGATCCATTGGAGGAGGTTTTTTCATCTTGTGCATCATTTTTAGTCATCTCCAACTAGTTCTTGAGTTGCATCTGCTATTCAGTCCTAGGACTACAACTCCCGTGTTTTTGTATTCAGGGTTAAACCCCTTGGTTTTGAGCTAGTTTCCTAAGGAAAGGGTCAATCATTCTTTGGGAAAGCTAGTAAAGGGGATTCTCATCTATTTCTTATATCATTCAGCTATATTTATGTAAATCTACACTAAGCCTACGTTATTTCATAGTTGGTTGTATAGATCTACTCTTTGGTACTCATGCTTTCAAGAAACCCTTGTCGTGTTATCTGAATAATGTATTAAGGAGGCCTGATCTCTATTTTCCTCAGTAATTTGATTAATAAAACTCTAGATATATTTTTTATATCATATTCTTGTATAAACCCTCATTAAATCATGCAGTCACTTTCTTCATAAATTCTGCATGGTGTAAGTCATGGGATTTGGGTGTTTTTAAGCCATTTTGGGGTTGGGAGATATATTTAACCTAGAAAAGGGATTTTTTTTCTGATCCCTTTTTGTATTTAAAGGCCATAATACATATTCTAAGGGATCTAAGTGTTATTTCCCATTTTTATAATGTAAGTTTTTGGAAATAACGTTTTAATGGTCAATATTGCTGAATTTCCCTTTTGGGATATTACAAAATATCGATGGGTGAAAAACCCCTACCTTGGTTCCAAGAAGACAAGTGACTCTTGTGGTTATTTTTCCTCCAATCCTCAAACCATAGGGCTTTGAGTACCTCCCAAGCTACTCAAAAATCAATAAGAAATAAAATCTCTTTAACCAAATATCAGAGAAGGATGCTCTAATGACTTCCTTGGAGGATGCATCCCACCAAGTGAAACAAACCATCCAAGACCTTAAGAATAATATATAGGAGTAATATTTATTTTTACACCAACTTAATTTGGTTTCATACACTGAATGGAATAATTTTCTTACAACTCATCTAGAGACACCAGATCCTACCATAACCCAAAGTTTTGTTAATCAAGGAACCACATTAATTTAGAAGTGGATAGACCACTTGGATATGTATATTTTATTATGTTGGTCATATATTTAGACCATTTCTAATTTTGGTCCTTCATTTGAAGGAGAAACATCTGAGCAAGAAAAGGAAGGAACAATTGTGCAAGCAAAGGATTGACTCGAGGGTGAGTCAATAAACTATGGTTTGGGCCTGTTGAACCCGACACATTTTGGACACTTTTGATATTTAAATGGCTACGGAATATAGGAAGCGACATCTAGAAAAGTAAGGATTAATTTGGAAATAAGTCAACATCCAAAATAAGGAAGTGGAAAGTAGAAAAAGAGAAAAGTGGACCAAGTTTTTATCTCGAAAATCATCAAGTGCATGAAAAATAAGGATCGAGCCATTACAGTTTTGAAGGAATTTGTAATAGCCCAGGTTAAAACTTCATGTAATAAATATAATAAAGGAAAAATAAGAATAAGTTCGTGGGGCACGTATTCCAAGTTGAATGTTGAGAAAAATATCCTAGTGGGCATCACTTATTGTTTATTATGGCTAAGGGGAAATTTGAAAAGGTGAAAAGCAATTTTTAAAATTTTATTTATGAAAATAAAGGAAATTACGAGAAAATGAATGCGAAAGGTCACAGGTTTCATGTGAGGAGGAAATTGAAGGAAACTAGAGGGAAAATGAAGAAATTTTAGGCATCAATAATAAAAAATATTCAAAGCATCAGTTGGGAGAATTTTGTCCATTTAGTTTTGGAATATGTTTTAGAGAGGAGAAAATAACCAAGAGGATAAAGAAATAAAGCAATCAAAGGAAGGACAAGGAAATAAAAGGAAGTACGGGGAGAGAAACGGAAAGGAATGATCAAGTAAGGAAAAGTTGGATCAAGAGGCTTCAGGGGGAATACTTTCATGTAACAGGTTACATGTATGATTTACTAGCTGGTTTTGGCATGCATGGTAGATGCATGTGTATATTTTTTTGCTTGAGGAGGCCTAGACCTAGGTTCAGAGATGGATACATGAACCAAAAAATACATCTATTACTGGCCCTTTTGACAATGATCTACTGTGCAGACTGAAGTCTCTCCTGAATAAATATTAGGGGATGCTAGAACCATATTACTGAATATAGACGGAATATGGACTGTGGCTTTAGGGCTAATAATCTATTAATACTTATCTAGAGCTTTGCATAACCAGTATGACAAATATACATACGTTTCTCAACAAATATAATTAACTACTTTGCAAACTACGTGTTTCTACTTTAACATGTATTAATCACCATAATAAACCATATTCTAGTCTTTGTGGTGCAATTATATAGAAAAATTCATGATCTAGCATAGATAATCATAAAACATAGACAATGCAAGAATAAAAGTGAATTACACAGATTTGTGTTCAAATTATTCTCTTATTAGCCCAGATCTTCACAATATAACACTTCTTGCCCTGCGCACACAGTTGCAAGGGTCTATGAACTCAACTGTAGGCTTCCTAAGGTATCTGGGCACACAACCGCATGAGCCTTCCCTTTCGCAAAAGCAAAAAAATTACAGACTTAATTCAGATATAACTTGACATCCATATGCATTCTATGATATAATATCATTCATAGACTCCTTATATAGTTTTTCCTTTTACAATACCATGGTCTAAAAACCATGGGCGGAGCTCAACATATACAAAATTATCCCATCCCTTTACACAATAAGGGTCTTTGACCCACCCCAAAGCCCTTTGACACTAAAAAATATGCGCACAACACGTTCCACCCCTCAAAATGTGGATTATTTACCAAAAATTTAGACATAGGGGTACCCTGTCCAATAGGCCCCCAATACAAAGATGTTGTAATATTCCTAAATAGGAAAAACATCAATATTGAACACAATAATGGGAATAACAACGAAATTAATTACATCAACAATGGAGACCAATATGAATCCATTTTACTAGTCATGTTAGCAGCAAAATAGTGCAATACAATGAGGCATAAATCATGCAACACGAGCCAACAAGCCTCTCATAAACAAACACTCTCAAATGTGAGTTGTTGCTACAGTACAAAATTCCAGAGAGCTACTACAACACATTCATAATGAGCATATCTACAGTAGGAGATAATACAATGATGTAAAAATACTGATATATGCCTCACAAGATACTATACATAAATATCTAGGCACTATATCACCTTTCCAAGACAACCCAAGAGGGTTTCCAGAAAATATACAAAGATACAAATGTGAGCTATAGCCCTAGGGTTGAAGGTTTGCTGCAACAAAATAAATGGGAAGATATGGCTAAAGCCAATGTAGAATTATGTGTCTCTCCTCCAATAGAATCTCCAGGTGAAAGGTTGTCCCCTTCGCTGATGAAATAACTCCACAAATGTTGTGTTGAAACTACCGCTGCAACTCCTCCCTAAAATAATGCAGTACAAGGCTGAAAGTGCATTTTAGGGGATAATAATAAGTTGGCCTGGTGTCAAATGCTATAATAATGCTCAAGGGACTTCTTTACTGGTCTCCAAATGGAAGGAAACCTTCCTCCACTGAAAAATAGCTCAGAAATAGCCCAATACAGTCCTCCACTATTGTAACCTGCAACACATCACAACCCTAAGAAAAAAATATGTTGTTGAAGAAATTTGTAGCTTGGATTGATGCCAGAATGTGGAAATGTAGCCCAAATACTTCTCTTAAGTGGGAACTCGAAGTATCCCAAGGATTAAGGTGTGATTCCCACTCGGGAACACCGTTGTGCTAAACAGCACTGGAGTCTCCGCTAAACAGCTGAAGAGAGCAACAAGTCATACAGACCATAAACAAAATAATAATCAATCATGCCTTCTATGGCTGACATCCCCTTCCTTATATGCTTGGTGAGCTTCCTCACCTTGTGCCCCACTCATTAAAGCCACTACTTCCATGCATGGAATCTCCCTCCAAAACTGTGTTGTCCCTCAATGAATGCCACTCCTTCCATACGAGCGTTGTTTGATTTGGTCAAATTTGGCCCAGTCTACATGCTCCATCCCCTTTTCACACATAAGGGTGCTTAATGGAGCTACTTAGATGACCCCCATTCACATTAGGAGTGTTTTTATTACTACTATGGAGATTTATGGGTCTCCCTACCCCTTATACTTCTAACTAGGAAGAAAATTCCAATTAGCTTAAAGCTAATTGGGAATATTACAGTCCTCCTATCCCAAATGTTGCTTGTCCTTAAGAAACTGTAAGGGTGAGTGCTACAACTCTTCTCCTCCTTCCCTCGTGACACCTCCATGTGATAAGCTCTCCTCATGAACCAAGTGTCTCCCAATCAATCTATCCATGAAATGCTCCTCCCAATTTTCCATGTGATGCATCTCCCAAATTCTCAAGTTAATGAAATGGCTCCTCCCACAAGGAAACAAGTGGTCTAATTTAGCAATCATGTGATGCTCAATGTGATCCCTGAAGCATGAAGAATAATAAATTGGGAGAATCTCTCTCCCAATGGGCACATCCAACCCATGTGTCATCCCTCCAAATATTCCCACAACAAAGATAAGAACATCATCTACATATGGGATCAAAATCAAGGATACATAAGCTACCATATGAAATATTGGAGGAGGATCATAGTCCCACATGTTGAACAAGCGCAGTATGTCTCCTGACTACCTCAGAACATGATATAATAAGTGGTTTCCCCACCACTTTTTTTTTTCCATAGTCTTCTCACATGCTTGGAGAAGGTGAGTAATGTTTGGTGCCAATGGAGTACACCCTAAATGATATATCATCTCCCTAAATCCTCCTAGGGAGTGGAAATTCTCACCATTGTTTATGGCCCCAAGTAGACCATGAAGCCCATAATGAATAGTACCCCCACTTGGAGAAATGGCCTGCACATGTATGGTAAAGGAACAAAAATACTCATCTAGTGAATCATTATGCACAAAAACATGATCCTTATGATATACCTTGATCAAACTAATGGAGTGGCTCATAGATGGGTCCCCTCTCATTCCCAATGAGGAAAGAAGTGGTTGTGATAACTCTATCAAATATTTATGTCTCTTCTCCATCCCCAAATGATCCATGCATCTCCTAATATGATGATGTATCTCATATTCAAAGCCTTCCCAAGTAAATCCCTTCATGATAGTATGATATGATCCTATGGAATAAGTGTGGCTGAAGAGAAAATCTTCATGTGTTGCATGTGGTAACTTCTCCTTGAGCTTAGATTCTCTACATAAGAAGGTCCTACTCTGATAGTATATGAACCCACCTCTCACTGAATATCTTTCATCTAATAGCTGGCAATCAAGTATCCTACATGTAAAGAGATCCTTGGAGTATTCCACCAATAGTTGGGATCTCCAATAAGGATCTATCCTCCATAGTGACAATGCTGATGATCTATCATGTAAAGCATTTATCATGTGGTTGCCCCATTCTTTGACATCTCACATACCAAAGTCACATACTGGTATGTTGTTATCCTTCCTCTACTTCTCCTCCTATAACTGCTCATGCTCAAGTAAATGTTAAAGCTTTTGGAGGTTACCTTTCAATGGGAAACTATCACCCATCCAAATCTTCCTGAGTTTGGCCAATGTATGCATGAGTGACCACCATCCTCTATCATGTGTGGAATATTCCTCCCCAAGTGGGAGTATCTTCTGAACCTCCAAAGCCAAGGATTCATCTCCTTTCACCATGATGGTGCTATCCTCCATCCTTGAAGCATCCTCTCTCAGCACAAGATGTGGGGTTAGAGTGGGTAATAATGATATTGGGAGAATGTCTCCCTCCTCCTTGAGCCTACCCAAGACTCTTTGCATTGTGACAAGTCCTCCCAAGGTTCCCACTCCTCCTAGATCTATGAGTGGTGAAACCTATTGTGAGACATTTCTCACCAACTCCTGATCAGGTGACGTCCCAGGTATAGTGCTTCTAAAAATAAATGTATCATGGGCCAAAGTCATCTGCATAACTGATAGGACTGCTAGGTCCTTTCTTCCACTGTGAAAATCTAGCTCTTTTTTTGAGTAGAATTTTTCTGAGAGGGATAAGCGTGCATGCCCCTAATCCTCTGATGTTTGCCACCCTTTATATCCATCCACTCCATTTGTAAAGTCTCCCAATCTATGGTGACCTTCCCCAAAGTAATCAATCACTGCACACCCAATATCACATTGGTGATAGGTATGTCAACCAAAAAGAAGTGATCAGTCAATGTATATGTCCCCATTGTGATAGATAAATATGGAACATAATGCATGCACTGCATAGTTCTATCTCCTGGGACCAAAACTGAAAATCCCTCAAAATCATTAGTGGTTATTTCCCTCCTCTGCACTAGTTGGCCATAAATAAAGTTTTAGGTATCCCCACTATCAATCAAAACTGAAACCCTTTGATCCTAAATGGAACCTAGAACTCTTAAGGTCAAGTACTTGGGTACTCCTCTCAATGATGCAAAGGACCCTCAAATTGGAGAAAATGCTCCACTCCCACCTCCTGGTGGTGGTGGATCCTCTCCTGCTATGCCAACGCTATGACCTCATTCCGGTTCCTCTTCTTCTTCCTCCTCATCATCAGAAAATGCCTATATATAGTATGCCTTCCCTACTACACATCTATGTTCGGGTGCCCATGATTCTTGGCATGTGAAGCAAATATTCCTTCTCCTCAAGTGTCTTCAGACATCATCACTTAGAGGTACATTGTTTTGGCTCTCCTTTGAAGGATGAGCCTTCTCATATTTTCCCTTTGATAGAAAAGTGGGCTTTTGCTGAAATTTTTCCTTTGCTCTTGGCAAGGAATCTTGTATATCTCTAGCCCTCTCAATGACATATTGAAGGGTAGTGGGTTTGGTAGATTTAACCAACCCATGTAGAGGTTATTCTAGCCCATCAATAAACATATAGACCCTCCTAGTTGCAGATAAATCAGGAACCATAACAGAAATTTTTTAGAAATTCAGAAATATAAGCTTCTGGATTACCTGATTGTTTGATATTAGCTAGCCCAATGAAATATGCCTATGGGTCTCTTCGATGAAACCTCTCCACCAACCTCCTTGTGATATCTGAATATGCAATCACATTGGCATGACCCAATGTAGAAAGACCATGAAACCACCAATCATGTGCTTCACCCTCAAGGTGCAGTGCTGTTATTTTGATGGTCGCCATCTCTAGTACTTGGTTCAACTGGAAGTAGATGTATAGCTTCTCTACCCATGATTTTACAGTGCATTTTGATGACCCATCAAAAGTGGGTAAGAAAAAACTTCCCATAGTCCGGTGAAGGTCATGATTTTGTATGAATCCTCCACTTCTGTTGTGATGACGGGGTCTCCTATTATCCTTGATCTGACATAGCTATTGAAAGCTCAAATGGTCCTTGAATCTCCAATATTGAGACTCATACTCAAGAAAATAGTCTTCAAGCTTTTCTTGTTCTTGAAACCCTCCATTTCCCACTTCTAAAAATGTAGGAATTGTAGAGCATTGGGAAACCTGCTGCTTCACTGGTTGGTCACTCCAGTGATGAGAAATTTCAGAGTCTTCTCCATGTAGAAACCCTTTAGGGGATTCTTTGTTTCTATCCATCCTCATATCCTTGATTTCTCTTGCAATTTCTTGCATGGTTTGAAGAAGAAGCTTTGGATACTCCTTCTCTTCATCTCCTCCTGATAAGGGAGTTTTGCCTTTGTCTTCTCTATCATATGTATAGTCATATCTCTGGTTCCTTCTTTTGATATACCTCTTCTCTCTGTCTATGAGAGGATCTCCTTCTTCTGATGACATATTGGCTTAGATGCAAAGGCTGAGCCAAGATTATGGTCCGATACCACTGTAATATTCCTAAACAGGAAAAGCAAAAATATTCAACACAATAATGGAAATAGCGGTGAAAATAATTACATAAAAAAGGAGACCAATATTGAGCCATTTTATTATTCATATCAGCAACAAAATAGTGCATTAGAATGAGGTATAAATCATACAACATGAGCCAACAAGCCTCTCATAAAAAAACACTCTCAAATGCAAGTTGCTGCTACTATACCAAATGTCGGAGAGCTGCTAAAACGTAGTAAAAAATGAGCATAGCTACATCCAGAGATAATAAAGTGATGTAAAAATACTGATATATGCCTCACAAGGTACTATACATAAATATCTAGACACTATATCACCTTTCCAAGACAACCCAAGAGGGTTTCCGGAAAATACACAAAGATAAAAATGTGAGCTACAGCCCTGGGGCTGAAGGTTTTCTGCAACAAAATAAATGGGAAGATATGGCTAAAGCTGATGTAGAAGTATGTGGCTCTCCTCCAACAGAATCTCTGGGTGAAAGGTTATCCCCTCCACTGAAGAAATAACTCCCCAAATGTTGTATTGAAACTACCCCTGCAAATCCTCCTTAAAATAACGCAGTCCAAGACTGAAACTGCATTTTAGGGGATAATAATAAGTTGGCATGGTGCCAAATGTTATAATAATGCTCAAGGAACTTATTTACTGGCCTCCCAATGGGAAGAAACCTTCCTCCACCGAAACCTAGCTCATAAATAGCCCAATACAATCCTACACTGTTGCAACCTGCAACATAGCACAACCCTAAGCAGAAACTACACTATTGAAGAAAGTTGTAGCTTGGCTTGATGCTGGAATGTGGAAATGTAGCCCAAATACTTATCCTAATTGGGCACTCGAAGTCCCCCAAGGATGAAGGTCGGATTCCTGCTTAGGAACACCCTTGTGCTAAACAGCACTGCAGTCTCCGCTAAACAACTGAAGAGAGAAACAAGTCATACAGACCATAAAAATAATAATAATCAATCATGTATTTTATGGTTTCCATCCCATTCCTTATATGCTTGGTGAGCTTCCTCACCTTGGGCCCCACCCATTAAATCCACTACTTCCATGCATGGAATCTCCCTCCAAAACTGCGATGTCCCTCAATGAATTCCACTCCTTCCATACCAGCATTGTTTTATTTGGTCAAAGTTAACCCGATCTACATGCTCCATCCCCTTTTCACACATAAGGGTTCTTAATCGAGCTACTTAGATGACCCCCATTCACATTAGGAGTGTTTTTATTCCTACAAAGGAGATTTTTGGGTCTCCCTACCCTCTTATTCTTCTAACTAAGAAGAAAAAATAAAATTTAATATTCCAACTAGCTTAAAGCTTATTGGGAATATTACAGATGTGACTCATCCCAAGTCACTCAGCCGGTGCACCCTGAGTTTTTTCTTTGATGCTTCTTAATGCATATTTCCATGGCTGGATTATCTCAGTGCACTATTTCTTGGCCTCACGAACTTCATTCAACAACTTCTCTGTAGCGGGCCTAGTTGTTTTCTGAATAACTTCTTTTTGTGTCTGTCAGAGTTATTTTAGTTGGATATCCACAATCTATGATAACTGTTGGATTCTACTTCCCAAGGATGTGTCTTGGTGGTGATAATATGTTCCTTTCGGTGTAGCTCGTCAATTTTTTCTTGCAACAACTGGCCCTCTTGAAGATGGGAAAACCATTATGCTGGCACTAAGGTCTGCATAGTTAGCTTTATCTGATCATATTGTTGTTTCTTCTCTCATATTTTTGTTTCAATTTTCTGCATATTGGGGTCCTCCTGCAGTGAGACCCATATTTCCATAGTATCATCAAATATAGGGTTGCAATCCTTGATTTTCATTTCAATATTATTCATGGCAACCTTAATGTTTCTTTCGCGCTGCTCCTAGACCTCTCGTGGAGTAGTTGGCTGCAATTTCATCTTAGGATCAACAATCTACATTTTAAGCTCAAGCCTTACTTTACCCACTTCTGCTTTATAGTCCTTGACTCGCGAGCCTTTCAATATTTTCTTTTGGCATTGCCTCAGCTTGAATCTACAGATCAGGTAGTTTGTTGCAAACCTTGGTAATTGTTTCCTCCAACCACTTCATGTGCGCTACGACCTCATCTCGATCCTGCATGACCTCCTACTTTTCCTCTGCCATATGATTCTGATCCTTCTTGGCATCCTAGATAACCAGCAAGGTGTGATGCTCACATATCTAGAATTAATTTTCAACTCCCTGGTGGAAGTCTTGAAATTATTTTAGTGAGATTTATAAAAGGTTCAATCTGGTATTCTGCCAATGTGATGCTTGTGTTTTATTTTTAGGGTACCCCTATGTTTAAATTTTTGGTAAAGAATCTGCAATTTGAGGAGCGGAGTGCATTGTGCACAGATGTTTTAGAGTCAAAGGGATTTGGGGCAGGTCAAAGACCCTTATTTTATAAAGGGATGGGATAATTTTGTATACATTGAGCTTTTCCCATGCTTTTCAGATGATGTTATTGTAAAAGAAAAAACTATATAAGGAGTATATGAATGATCTTGTATCATAGAATGCATATGGATGTCATGTTAGATTTGAATTAGGTCTATATTTTGTTGTTTTGTGCGAAAGGGAAGGCTCTTGCAGTTGTGTGCATGGAGACCTTGGGAAGTCTACAACTGAGTGTGTAGATCCTTGCAACTATGTGCGTAGGGAAATAAGTGTTTATATTGAGAAGATCTGAACTAATAAGAGAAGAATTTGAAGACAAATATATGTACTTTACTTGTATGCTTGCATTACTTTACTTTATGATTATATGTGCTAGATCATGGTTTTTATCTATAATTGCATCGTGAAGACTAGAATATGGTTTATTATGGTGATTAATGCATGTTAAATTAGAAACACGTTGTCTTCAAAGTATTTAAGTATATTTGTTGAAAAGAATCGATATATTTTTCATACTATTTATGTGAAGCTTTTGATAAGTCTTAAGAGAATATTATCCCTAAATCCACACTCCATAGACCCTCTGGATGCAAAAACTTGGTTCTAGCCTCCCATAATATTGCCTTGGGTGGGACTTCAGTCTATGCAGCAGATTGTTACCAAAAGGATCGATAATAGAGGGTTTTTTTGGTTCGTGCAACCATCTCTGAACCTCAGTCTAGGCCCCCTCAAGCCAAAAAATGGTTCCATTTACAAGACTAGGATTTTAAGACTCAGGGATATGTGGATGTGGTATCCGACAATAAAATAAATTCAATATTGGGTATCTCTGAAAGACTGAAAATTTTTTGTACAAGAAAATAGAAATCCATGCATGTTAACCAAGAATTGGTTGTAGAAGTATATTTTTACAAATCAGCATGGGATATTTTTCTCATCGTTTGCTAATGAGTTGCATGAGTGGTTATCAAGACTAGTTGGGAATAAGACTTGTTTTAAGCACGACGAGCCTACTGTGTGGAAGCCAGAGCTGATTAATAAAACTCAAGGAGACTGATAACAAGATCTCAAGGGTTTTTGATTATTGGATTGATAGTATTCTTGAAGGCTCTATTACTGAGTTCGTGATTGATACATATGTGTCCTAGAGAGAAATCGAGCGTAACTTTATCAAGGGTCCATGACGTAAGTACTTAAACTCTTTAAAGTTATTGATTAAGATGTTTTGTGAGAAGGGTGTACTGCGCACACAATCATATTTATGTTTAAGGGATGTAAAGGACGTAAACCTGGAGCTACGTGAAGTAATAAGATATTCAGGGTAGATCGCTACAACTACATTGAGACTAAGTACAAACCCTTGTTTGGATCTGAGAATGAAGAAGAAGAAAGTAACCTATCAGCCCCTAGAAATCTATTGTATTTAAACTTTGGAGATCATCAAGGAGCCTATGAGATTCCCCAGCCTGCCACTCCCATCACAGCTCATCCCCATCGCCATATTTTCCCTCCAACTCCACCTCCACTTCAATCTCCCCTGTTTAACATGGCTCAAATATCGAAGATGCCTATTTTTAAGGGTCAAGGATCATAGGATCCAAATAAATTTTGGTTTGTTTCAGAAGTAGTTTGGAGATCGCAAAAATTCAGTAATGAAGATATGAAGAAATCTCAGCTTGTCACACCGATGCAATAAAGATCACTGTCATGGTATATGAAGTACTTTGTGAAACATTAGAATTCCACCTTGGATCAGAAAAAGGTAGCGATGAATGTCGAATTTAAAAATCCAAAGTTGCAGTAAAAATGTATTACAGAGATTAAAAAAATAAATAAATTGGTAACTAAATCAATGTGGGATGTAGATCAAAGATTCAAGATGCTGCTAAGCCAAATCAGCTTCCAGATCCCTAATGACCAACATAAAGAGTCATTTATAGTTGCGCTTGTTGGCAATATGATGCAATATGTTGTCCTTGATGGAAACCTACTTGATGAAGTTGTCCTTGATAGAAACCTACTTGTTAAAGATGTAAAAATGAAATTTCTACAGGTCAGTTCAGATGTGTCAGAGAAATTAATTCCAGTAAGTGCCAGAGAAATGAAACTTGAAATATTTCTCAATGTATATGCAGGTTTTATGAAGGTAACTTGCGTACATACGCTACTTGGTATACAGGAAACCCGCATATACATCCAGAATTAGTATATACATAGTTTTTATGAAGAGAAGTCGTGTATACACACGAGTATGAAGAAGACAAGTTGTGTATACCTTTTGCACTCTAAAATTGTGACACCAGGGGGAATTACCATGGTTTTAGCGCATAGTATTGAGCATTGTGACATCTATTTGGTTCCATCCAAGAATACCATCAGTAGTTGTGTGGTTTTGGCTAATGGTATTGGTAAAGGCTAAATATCTATAAGGAGAAGAAGATCATAGTGCGAGGCATGTGCATGTGCAAGGGTTGTTACTGAATACTTCTCTCTAAAGTATATATGCATGGGATGGACTCTGATTATTGGTAAATCTGAAACTATCATGCACCCTTGGATACAATGATGGATCAGGATCTCTAGACCTGAAATGACTATTTGATATATTCATGAGAAGATTGGATTTGTGACCTGACGCATGTTTTCTAAAGTGAAGTGAAGAAATCTAGGTAAGTTTATAGATCTGAAACATTCTGAAAAATTAATATTTACATATCTATATTCTAGTTTGTCTCGGTGAAAGCACATATATACATAGCTTTGTCTCAAAAAAAGAGCATATGGAAGTCAGGGTTTTCTGAAGCTTGTTGGAGAGGTCATCTGTTTATTACTGCTATATTTTTGTTGTCTGTCAATGAAGTCTTCATGTAGATCTAGGTAGTTTGAATATTGTATATGCTGCAAAAGTTGAATGTGTAAAAATCTGATTAATGAGTGATTAAATATGATTAATAATGCTAATTTAATGAGGATCTGCAAATCTAAAAAGATATATGACTGAAAGCCTCATATCCAGTTCTGAGACTGACCATATTCTGAAATTTCAGTATTCTCAGATCTATACATATTTTGGTGTGAAGGAATGCGCGTATACACGTGGGTGTAGTAAAGTGAAGTAGCATATGCATTTAAGATAATAATTGATCAAGGTTAAGATTGATTTTGCATGTTGATTCTGAAATTTGAATTGATTACTGTACTCTGGTTACACTAGTATTGTTGTTCTAATTGAAGTTTGAGTTAAGTTTATTGGTATTGATGTTTATTCTGAGTTGTGTTGAAGCTGTGGGATCTAGTGTCAAAATTGATGAAAAGTGGTCTGCAGTGGTTCTGAGTGTTGAAGCCTTCAATGTGGAAGTATAATCTTACTGCCAGTAGAAGCTGGTGTTTTGATCAGGGGGTTGAAGCTCCCTTCCAGTAGTGGCTGGTAAACGAGATCGGGGGGTTGGAGCTCCCTTACAGTAGCAGCTGGAGAACGAGAGAAGGTTGCAGCCTTCTGTAGGTAGATGCCTGTGTACTGATATGAGTATACATTAGTACAATATTGTAAGTAGTTTTCTTTATAATAAATATTGAAGACAGAGATGAAAGCAGCACTGGTTTTCTAGCGAATTGGGTTTTCACCTTAATTCCTGGTGTTCACGTGTGTTTATTATGTGTGATGATTTATGTTGTTCTTACTACACATGCTTACTACTTACTAAATATCTGATGATTGAATGATGCACTAAAAAATTATTTGCATAATAATATCTCTAGACATACACAATTTTATTTCAAGATAGTTGCGTGTGTATGCTTGTTGGGTTCATTAAAGTTGCATATAGAAATCAGTAAAAGAAAAAAAAAATATTATATTGAGTTATAAATACTGATTCACCCCCCCCCCCCAATATTTTTCCCAACAATTGGTATCAAAGCAGTTCCTTCTGGAGAATCTTAAACACTAGAAGGAAGATCAGCTAAGATGAGCAATCAAAATGGGACAACATCTATCAGGCCTCCTCTGTTCAACGAAAAAAATTTAATCTTCTAGAAGACAAGGAAAATATCCTATCTTTATTCTCTTGGAGCATATGTATGGGCTATAGTTGAAGGAGGTTATCAATATCCAGCTTCAACTCCAGTAGATCTAGCAGCAAGAAAGAACTATGAAACCAATGCAAAGGCGGTCAATGCATTATTGGGAAGTTTGACTGAATCTGAATTTTTCAAATTCATGTAGTTGAATACAAAAAAGAAGATATGGGAAAAAATCATTCTGAGCTATGAAGGTGATGCCAAGATAAAAAGTGCTAAACTCCAAACTCTTAGAATTCAATATGAAAAAATAAGAATGCATAATGAGGAAATAATTGCAAGTTTCTTTTTACATCTTGATGATATTGTAAATCGTATGAGAAATTTGGGTGAAACCATAACTGACACTACTCTAGTAGAAAAGGTTTTAAGATCTCTAACTCCAAAATTTGAGTCAAAAGTGTCTGCTATTTAAGAGAAGGAGGATCTACAAACTCTTACTATTTTTCAACTTCATGGGATTCTGAATGCATGTGAAATGAGGAAAGGAGGTCCATCTGAAGTCAAAGAAGTTGTCTTTAGAGCTGCAAAAAAAGCAAAAGAAGTAGAAGAACAAGAAGGATCAGGGTATGTTTCAGAAGAAGATGAGATAAATTTTGTAAAGAAGCTAAAACTTGGCATTGGAAGGTTCAGAGATAAGCTTCCTTTTAAATATTTT
Organism: Pinus albicaulis; assembly: GCA_034641835.2. Taxonomy (NCBI): domain Eukaryota; kingdom Viridiplantae; phylum Streptophyta; class Pinopsida; order Pinales; family Pinaceae; genus Pinus; species Pinus albicaulis. The sequence goes on along the minus strand of CM076578.1, from coordinate 1,722,331,207 downwards.
GCTTATGGAAGATTTGGTCATTATGCTGCTAAATGTCCCCATATTGATAATAATGAAAAGGGAAAGGAAGTGCCAAAAGGAAATAAGAAACGGTTTATCAATAGAAAAAGTTATTATACTTATGAAGATAGTGATGGTCTATCAAACAGTGAAGAAGGAGAATCTGATAAAGATATTAGACTACTCATGGCTTTTGAAAAAGAGTCTAGTGAGGCTAAAGATACTTTTATGGATGCCTTAGAAGAAAATGATTTTCTTGAAGAAATAAATCAACTCAAAATATGTTTGGAAGAAAACAAAATTTCCATAGATACTCTAAAGAATCATCTTATAGAAAAGGATAAGCACAATGAGAATTAGAATGTGAAATAGTAAGTCTAGGAAAGGAAATTGAGAAAGTGAAAACTTTAAATCTTAGATTTGCTAAAGGATCTGAAACCTTAGATGAAATTATCAAGGTACAACTCTCTCCTTTTGTAAAGACGAGTCTTAGATATATCAGAGAATTCTCTCAGTCTTCAGCACCAAGCTTTCTAAATGCAGCTAAATCCAGCCATCAAAATTTTGTCACTCAGCAAAAAAATAAAAAGACTACCCAAGTAAAGCATGACCACTTCAATTCAAGGAAAAATAATAACAGAAATATCAATCTGAAGGTAAACATAAATATAAGGTTTCATGATCATAGAAATTTCTTCTTTAATGGACAATGTTTCTCATGTCATAATTTTGGTCATAAAGTTGTACAATGTGTTGCATACAAAACAATCATGAACAGAGAAGCTAGAAAGAAATGAAATGAGACTGGAGTAAAGAATAATAATTACAACAAATTTTCTCCTCTTCAAGGTGAAATTGAATGTTCTTGTTGCAATAACTTTGGACATGAAGAATCTGAATGCAGGAAAAAACTTCAGCCAAAAGAACATATACCCACAAATTCCAAGGTATGGAGAAAGAAGGACTCATGGGTTGAAAGTTTTGGCATAGCGTTATTTGCAGAAGGAGAACAAAATCGATGGTGCATTGATAGAGGTTGCTCGAAACACATGATAGGTGATAAAAGTAAACATCTTTCATATAATGCATTAGAGAAAGAAAAGAATGTTACTTTTGGAAATGACTCTCCTTCTATCATTAAGGGTAAAGGTTCTGTGTTTCTAAAATAAAATGTTAAAGCTAGCAATTTTATGTATGTGGATGGGTTAAAGCATAACTTGTTGAGTGTAAGACAAATGTGCGATCAAGGAAATGAAGTTTTATTTATTTCAAAAGAATGTTTCGTACATGAAATTGACACATGAAAAATAGTAATAAAAGGAACTATAACGCCAAGAAATTTGTATATATTTAAAGGTGGCCAAGAGCAATGCTATTTAGGTAAATCTATAGAAAATTGCTTATGGCACAGAATATTGGGACATTTGAGCTTCTCTCAAATAAGCAAATCTAGCAGACTCGAAGATGTTCGTGATCTTCCCAGCATCACTCTTCCTGAAAGTACCATATGCAAATCATGCCAATTTGGTAAACAAACCGGGGTGAAATTCAATGCCAAAGAAGGATCAACAAGTAAGTCTCTTGAAATTATACATACTGATCTATGTGGTCCTATAAGGAAAAATTCACCCTGTGGAGAACAATACTATATTTTATTTATTGATGACTTCTCTAGAATGTGTTGGATCGGTTTACTAAAACATAAAGATGAAGAATTTGAAAAAATTAAGATCTTCAAAGCTTTGGTTGAAAATGAATTAGATATAAAAATTAAATGTCTTAGATCTGACCGAGGAGGAGAATATATATCAGATGAGTTCTTTTATTTCTGTGAACATCGTGGCATAAAAAGATAGTTTTATGTAGCTGGAGCCCCACAAAAAAATGGCATGGCAGAAAGAATGAATAGAACAGTTCAACAGATGGCCTGTGCTATGCTTGATTAATTTGGAACTCCTGACACCTTTTGGGGAGAAGTAGCACATACTACAGTAAATATTCTTAAAAAGGCTCATGTTCGTGTGAATAGTGATAAAACTCCTTATGAGCTTAGGTATGGTAATCTTCCCATTGTAAATAATTTCAGATTTTTTGAAAGAAATTTTTTTATCAAGAACAATGATGAAAAATTTGGTAAGTTTGAACCTAGAGCAGATGAAGGAATATTTCTTGGTTACTCTTCTATAAATAAAGCATATAAATCTTACAATAAAATACTTCGAAATATTGTTGAATGTATTGATGTTGTAATTGATGAGTCTCTCACAACTCCTAACAAGGAAATAACAACAAAAAATGAAGATGGTTATGATGTATATTTTCTCTCATCAAATAGCAACAATATAGAAGGAGAACCCAATGAAGCACCAGAAGAAGATATATCTGAAAAGGCTCCATCCGGGGATGTTCAAAAGAATCATCCTGAATCTCAAATCCTGGGAGAAAAGGGATCGAGTGTCCAAACAAGAAGAACTCTTATAGGATCCCCTAGCTCTCTGGAATTCTTATCCACTATTGAACCACAAAATGTAAATAAATATATTAAAGATGAATGTTGTATTCAAGCCATGAATGAATAACTCGATCAAATTGAAAATAATCATACTTGGGAATCGGTTACAAAACCTCATGATAAAAATGTTATAGGAACAAAATGGATATTTAAAAACAAGTTAAATGAAAATGGAGACGTTATCAGAATCAAAGCTAGACTTGTTTGTAAAGGGTATGCTAAAAAAGAAGGTATATACTTTGAAGAAACATTCGCTCCCATAGCCAAACTTGAAGCCATAAGAATTTTTCTTGCTTTTTCAATTTTTCAACAATTCAAAATTTATCAAATGGATGTAAAATCTATTTTCCTCAATGGTGATCTAGAAGAAGAAGTTTATATAGAACAACCAGAAGGTTTCGTTCTTTGAAATTATGAGAAACTTGTTTTCAAACTTAAAAAGGCTTTATATGGTCTCAAAAATTCTCCTCGGGCATGGTACTATCGTCTTGACAAATGTATTCAACAAAAAGGTTCACAAAGGGTTATGTTGACGGTAACTTATACACAAAACTAGAGAATGATAAACTATTGATTATTGTTGTATATGTTGATGACATCATTTTTGGAAGTAATGAAGAGTCCATGAGTCATAAATTTTCTTCTGTTATGCAGCAAGAATTTGAAATGTCTTTACTTGGGGAACTAACATATTTTCTTGGCTTACAAGTGCAACAAGCAACATATCGCATATTTCTATCACAAGAAAAATATCTCAAGAAAATTCTGAAAAAGTATGGGATGGAAGATTGCGAACATGTGAGTACTCCAATGGTAACTGTATGTAACCTCAGTTCTCATGATGATTCTCCCATGGTTAATCAACCATAGTATTGATCCATGATTGGAATTATGCTTTATCTAACCGGGACAAGACCAGACATTATGCATGCAGTTGGGATTGTTGGACGATTCCAAGCTAATCCAAAAGAGTCTCACCTTCAGGCTGCAAAAAGAATATTCAAATATCTACAAGGGACTCAAGACTTTGGTCTATGGTATCCAAAAAATTCAGATCTCACTCTTCATGCTTACACAGATGCGGATTGGGCTGGAAATGTTGATTATTATAATATTCCAAAATTTTCCTACAATAATTCGGAATATTAATTTTTGTTGATTTCACCTAGGAGGAGAATAAATGTGTAAGGAGGCCCATGCATAATGATAATATCAATAAAATCCCTCATATTATGAATGGGGATCATCATTGGAGCTGGTTTTCACACCCTCATGTGTGAACAGGGTTATGTGCAAGTGAACAAGGTCAAGTTTGACCAAGTCAACAGTGCTAGGATAAGAGGTGGAGTACACTTAGAGAAACAACGCAGTATGAATGGGAAGATGGTTATTTGGTGGAGGAAACCCTAAGAGGAGTGGGACCCATGGAGAGGGTCTTTCACTTGTTTAAAAGGAGGGCAAGGCAACCATTGTTTCTCATGCTTGTATTATTCATCTCATTGTCTATTCAGACATTGTGCATTCTCTGCTATTTAGCAAGAGTTTTCGGGGGAATTCTTGTTTAGGATTCCTTCTCCTTCTTGAGAGGCCTCTTGAGGGATTGTTCTTCATTCTCCACATTTCTTGGCTCAAGGCCAAAGCATCCTCCTCCAGGACAGCGTTATTGCTGCAGCAACATAATTCTGTGTTGTAGGGTGTTGCAGTGGAGGACCTCAACACCACTTCCAGAGATGATTTTCGGAGGAGGTAGTCTCCATTCCTTTGGGAAGCTAGTAAGGAAGGTTTCAGCACCTATTTCACATCTTGGCAGTTGGCCAACCCATTCCCTTGCCCCTACAACACATTTTGCTTCAGTGACTGCATTATTTCTAGTGAGCAATAGCTATGGGGCTTTGCAAATATGTTTGGAGGGGAAGATCTTTGGTGAAGGGATCAGCCTTTCACTTTGGTGATCTATTGGAGGAGGCATATTTAGTTTGGGCATCATCTATAGCCATCTCCATCTAGTTCTATTTCTGAGTTGCAGCTGCTACCTAGCAACTCTGGCATTTTGCAGATTTTGTGTTTTATAGCCAATCCCTCCAGGATTGATAGGAGGTAGCCTTTGGGAGCTGAGATATTCACTCCCAATGTTGTATTGGGCCATATAATTGTACATCCATGTATTTTACATATGTAGAATTCAGTTTCTCTATAATATTTCATTGTCCAAGCTTGAGCATACATGTGTAGCAATGGTTTTATCATGTTTCTTGTACTTGTTTCTTGAGGCTGAGCATTGCCTATCTTGAGTAACTTTTTCCTCAAGATATTGTATTCATTTGTTGTTGCTATTATTTAATGAGATGGCTATGGATTTCTCTCACATTTATATGAGTTGAGTGTTACTGCTGCTCCATTGTTGTGTTTTCATATTGTTGTAGCTCCAACTTTAGAATATCTTGAGATATTCTCATTGTTGTAGCATTTTCCTGGTTTGGGATATTACAGTGGTATCAGAGCATGATCTCTGGCTCAGCTGGTGGATCTTAGCCATCATGCTATCAAGGAGAGAGAAGATGAAGACTCCACTGTGTGGAGAGAAAAAGGAAGATAAGCTTACAAAGCTTCTTCCAAGATCTATACAGAGCATTCATGAAGAATTTGAGAAGATAAGGAGGGAGATATGTATAGGATCTCCAAGATGGTTTGAAACTGATTCAAACTCTAGTTTTTCTTATAGGGAGTGTGAGCATGCAACCACACCCTATGAGGTACAGCGTAGTCATATGGCCATCTTTTCCATAAGAGGAAAAGAAGAAGGAGGAATGCCAAAGAAAGGAACTCTTGGTGGTTTCTTGCATGCGCATGTATATCAAACTCAGAATTTTAGAGATCATATTACCTTTCCAGAGTTTTTCAAGATCATGGTGAGGAGGAGCAAGCTGCATAATATGGATAGATTTCTTCTATCTATCTTTGATGGTTCCCCTACATGTTCAGCCAGGGCTTGGGTAGAAGAGCTAGACACCTTTCTGCAACAGCATCAGATTTCCGAAGATGAGGCCATCAAAATAGCAGCGCTGCAATTGGAAGGTAAGGTCTATGCATGGTGGTTATTTAAGTCTTTTAATTTGAAGAATTCAAATACTTCTTCCTATGCAATGTCCATTAGAACTTTGATGGAAACATTTGGTAGGAGGAATTCTGAAACACATGTGGAGGAAACAAACACATCTAAACAAACAAAACCCTTACATGTGATGGAGGAAACCATAGACTCGGAATCACTTCAGATAACTATGAAGTAGGCTAATATCTTGCATGATTCTTTGTTGGAGGCAAGACCTTCATCTTGTATGTTGGCACAAGGAGACAGAGAGGTCCCTTTTCTAAAAGAGGATCCAATCATTAGAGGGTTTCCCACTCATGTTGAGGAGGCTAAGGGAAACAAGGCTGTCATTTCTAGAGTTGATTTAGCACCTCATGCAGAGGAAGGAGGAGCTCTTGCTCCCACTAGAGGGATTCTTGCATATTTTCAAGGAAGTCCCCAGGATCTCATACATGGAGGTGCAAGCACAATCAGTGAGCAGCATGATTATGTAGCATTGCAGCTGGAAGGAGGAGGAAGAGAGGAAGAGCAACATCATGTGATGAGAGGCACACACCCTTCCCTATTTCAAAGAGCTATTACAAAGAGGATGCAAACTATATTGCTATATGAGAGCAAAGACAAGGTTGCCCAACCATATGTACAGTCCACTCTTGACATTGATGTCTCACTGCATAGAGGCATTCCACCAAGGAGGCCACCAGATCTATCATTGATGGAAGACATCTTGTCTTTGGATTCACCACTCTTGGATTTTGGAGAGGTGAAGATTTTTGAGGAGAAATTGGGCATGGGGGATGTCAAAGTAGCAGATAGTAGAAGTAGGAGAGCTTCACATGCCAAATCACCAGTGCTGTCTCTTAGGATGATTGATCCTTACTGTAGATCTCAGCTCTTGGTAGAGTACTCCAAGGATATTATTGCATGCATGATTCTCGATGACCTAGATAGATATGATGAGTATATGGTGGGTGATATGGTCATTTTTTCACATGGTAGAGTCTTCTTGACTAGAGATTCTAGTCTCAAGGAGAAGCTGCTGCATGCAGCACTTGAGGACTTCTTTTTCATGCATTTTGATGCATATCTTGCCTTGGCAGAGGAGTTCATTTGGGAGGGCATTCAGCAAGACGTATTTCAGCATATGGAGAGATGCAGAGCTCAGATGATGATGGAGAGGATGTCACATCCACCTTCCTACTCATTGGGAGTAAGGGAGCATTATCAGTTGAGCCATTTTAGCTCAAGTCTTCAAGTACATGATGGAGAATGTACAATTCCATCTTATGTTTTGTACTTCTTGTATTTTTATGAGAAGCATAATGTACCAAGTAGGATCATTCCTTCTTTCATATTGTATAATAAAGTATTTAAAGCCATTTGTAGCATTGAGATTGGCTATCTCATTGGTGAATTGTGGGGAAAGCCACATGACTTTTGGTGTGCACCATTGACACCCTTTTATACTTCCATGTCTATATCTTGTAAAATGATTGTGGCAACAAACAAGTGGCTGGAAAAGCACTTGTTTTTGTTTGATTTGATGCAGGCAAGGAATGCACTATGCTGGTTCCTTGTGTGGGACCTTGATCCACTTTCCGGTTGTCATGTGACAACTTGTTTCTATTGGTTTTTGCTTCCATGTATTTCTAGTATCGCTATGTTCATGGGGAGCTCTGATTGGAGAGTGGGCTTGAGACTAAAGATGCCCATTGGGAGCATGATTCTCCCTACTATACATGTTATACATTTCAGGAGGAACCATGGGCCAACCATGAAGGCCACATTACATTTATTTTCTTCTTGTGGAAGGAACCACTTGAAGGACTTGAGGTGGCACTCCATGGATCATGAGAAGATGGAGCAGTTTGCATAGTCAACTCTTTTCCCTTTGAGGATGAAGGGAGACTCATCTATGAGCCACTCCATTTATACGAGTAAATCATGTGGTAATATTATTGTTGATTTTCATAGTTCTCTATGTATGCATCTCTTGACCATATATGTGCAGGGATTTGCTCAAAGAAGGATTATTCTTCTTTCTATATTTGATGGTCTACATAAGGCCATTGTGGATGATCACTCCCTAAGTGGATACGAGGAGGAGATTACTCATGGATGACATACTCACATTGCACATTACATTTTTCACTTTGTCCAGGAGATTGGGGCAGCAAGCAAATGGCGGGGAGGCCCCCCGTCATTTCATTTTCTATGGCAGTTGAGAGTCAAACTGCGCTGGCTACATTTGAGGGACCATTGTCCTTCTCCCTTACTTCACATGGAAGCCAGCATGATTCTATTATGGTCTCCATAGTTTTCAATATTGGCAAGTACAAACGCTGTAGAGCCTACATCAAAACCACTTTGGAATCCTAGGATCTAGCCCTCCTAGATTTAGAGAGGGATCTCTCTATATAAGTGTTTTCAAAGATATGATCTTTAAGGCTTATGATATGATTTTAGGCTAGTTATGAAGTACAAGGGTTTTGTTTGTTTTGGTTGGGATGTATATCATTAAAATGAAGGAAGTCTTATGAAGGGTAAATTTGTGAGTAGGTTGACAAAATGGTTCATTTGATAGGATAAGTAAGAAACCGTGTCAATCCATTGGGCTATGGAGTCACAAAAGGGTTTAATTGGACAATAGGTTTCAAGAGTGGTCTATGGGGCAAGTCATCTATGTCAAAATATCTCTTTAAGTTAATTTATGGTGTGAAACATTAAGAGGTGGTGAAAGAAGCAAACATATAATAAAACAAAGAGCAGCTTAAGATCAAGTAAGGACTTTTAACCTAGCCTACTTTCAGCATACTAAAAGGAAAACAAAGAATAGCTTTAGATCAAATAAGGACTTTTAACCTAGTCTTCTTTCAACATATTCAAGGGAAAACATTCAAGATAAACATAAAAAGTAGTCTAAGATCAAGTAAGGAATTTTAACCTAGCCTTCTTTTGACATACTTTCAAGGGATCTTTTCAAGGCAAATGTTGGAGAAGAAACTAGAGGACATGACTAACCATAAACTTATCTAATTCAAATTTACTTAGCAAACCTTTCAAGAACATTCAAGGAAAGAATCTCAAGTTTTACTCAGCAAGACATGGACTCACCAACATTCCTTGACTAATCACACTCTTTTGAATTATCCTCAAATACACAATTACCAGAAAACATAAAGATAAAGATTTATCAGTGAGGTTTAGGGTACTTGACAGTAAATCCTAATCTATATTTGCTGTTCTTTATCAGAGAAAGTGGATAGTATGGAAAACATAATAAAAACAAAAATCAAAGTAAGAAAAAATCACCATTGACATAAACCAGGATCCCATAAGTCAGCTTGTATGTTTGATGTTCAAACTAGTTACAATCTTCAAGTCTAGTGGGTCTTTACAGCTTCAAACTTCTCATCTCAGCCTATCTTTCTTCTATTACAAACAGAGCTTCAGCAGCCTCAAAAACCATTTACATTCAAAAAGTATCAAACCAATGATAATACTGTCTTCTAGAGAAGTATTTATAGAAAAATGAGGAGGTGGAGTGAAAGAAAGGTCTATCTGTTCAATTAATATAGAGTAAATGAATCTTGACCTTTGGGAGGCCAAATGGAGAATTTATCTGATGTTTTAACTCTGTTAATTGAATTTTGCATTAATTTTATCTACTTCAGTCACTTTTTTTGACTTTGGAGGCTTTAGGTAGGCTGGCAATTAATTCTAAGCTATCTTTGACAAATATCTCTGACTGTGCATTCAATTTATAGTCTTTTGAGGAAAAAAAAACTGTGGGTGGTGCTTCTGATCTTTGGAGGAGTAATTGCCTTGATGATTTGAAATTTAAAGCCTTCCTCCTACTGATCTGTCATAATTTATCACTTTTAAACCCTGATTAGGCCTTGATATTGCTTTTGGGCCTTTATAATCATCTTTGGAGCTTTAATCTTTTCCTGTTGGCTGCATTCACCTTTAAATTGTGTTTTAACATTAAAATTATAGGATTAAACCATTAATCCTTCAATATTATGCGTTAACCCTTTTAACCTTGATTATTCGCTGAATTTCCCTTTAATTACTAAGGATTAACCTTTAAATCTTCATTCTTTGATTTAATCCTTTAATCTTCAACCTCTGTCTTCACTGTTTTTCCTTCTTGGCTATGTACAGGTGGCTTTTAGTGCGTTGGAGGGTTTCGATAAGAAAACCAATGCTTATGAAACATTAGAGAAGACAGGAAACTCGAATCTTTGTCCCTTTTTTGCTTTTAATCAGGCCCGGAGGATCGTCACCCTCAGCCTTGTCCCTTTATGGACTGTAGGGGGGATTTCAACCTTAAAAACTGCCATCAAACCTGCAAAAAACAAATAAAACATGTTATTAAAACATGTGAGGGAGGGTTTCGACTGGTTTGGAGGCTGGCAGAGGAGAAAGAGAAAGATATGCAGGCGGAAGAAGAGATTTCATAGTGGAGAGGCGAAAAACCTATGAAAATAGGGTTGAGTTTGAATATAGGCACGAAGATAGGCAAAGTGGTTTTGCAAAAACCTTTAGCAGTTTTCATGCGGCATCTAGGCGGTAAACGATTTTTCCTAGAGGGAACGTGATTCAATCAAAATGTGATAAGTGGATCTTGAAAAACCAGCGGTTTCATGTGAATTTTGTTGTTTAAACCCTGACATCAAAATCTACGCGAAATGCAAGGTAGACCGTTGGATCTGGGGGTGCAGATCCAATGGTGAGGGAGGAGCACGATGGAGAGAGGTGCATGGCGGAGAAAAATAGTGGAAGCCAAGTGTCAAGAAATAATTTGGAGAGGTGACTGGGTAGTGGGATGTGGGACCGGTGGGGTTGGATGTCGGGTTAACGAATAGTCATTGGATTTAAATGAATCAATGGTGAGATTTGATGTAGAGGGTGGATGGATAGATATGGGTCAGGTGATCAAAGGATGGGTGGGGAGGTGTAACGATCGTTGATCTTTATAGATTGATAGTCAAGATTTTTTTGTGGAGTAATGCATAGCGTGGGGAAATTCCAAAGAGAAAATGCATTTTACAAGGGGCGCGGGGGTAAATAATAGTTAAGAGGAGGGGGGTAAATAATAGTTAAGAGGAGGGGAGGCTATGATGGAGGGATAAGGTGACCAGGGGAAAAGGAGAAAAGAGCTAGAGGGAAGAGGGGATGGTGGGATTGACGGGTTAAATGAGGCCATCAGATCCTATGAGATCTACGGTGTAGATCTCGTCGGAGCTTTGCTATCAAGGTGATAAGTTTACAAAGAAAATGTGGGTTTTTAATGGAAATTCCAATGCGATGGGGGCTTAAACATAGGCATTGGGGCATGGTCCCGTGGAGGAATATGTGACCAGGGGCCAGGGAAAAAGGGGCCAATTGCATCAGCAAGGGAAGGGGGAGAAATGTGATGGAAAATGTAATAGCGCTAATGCGATGGGGCTAAGGGCTTGGTTGCGGGCGCAAAGTCTTATGATGGAGGAGGACCCGGGATTTTAAGCCCTCATGGGCTTAAAGCCTGTGTTATAAGAAAGGGTGCATTTAGGCCAAAAGAGGGGTTTTTTAGTGTTTTTTGAGGTTCCGGATGAAGTAAAAGGATTTTTAAAACCAAATAAGAAAGGGTTAAGTGGTTTTAAAGGGATTTTTGAGGAAAATAAAGATAAATGAGAGAGGAAAGGGAAATTTTTACAAGGAAAATAAATGATATGGGGGCATTGTATGAAGATGAAATGGGGAACTGAAATGATGAAAATGGAGCTTTTTAGGAAACATTTTTCTTTTGGAACAATAGTATTTTGAAGGTAACAGCAGGCTAAGGAACAACACTTAAGGAACAACACTGTTAAGGAACAATAGGCTAAGGAACAACACTGCTAAGGAACAACAATGAAGATTAATCTTTTTAGAAAGGAACATAAGGCTTCAAGAATGAAAAATTTTATATGAAAATAATCTCTTGAAGGCTCAAGACCTGTTTTAGCCATCATTTGTTGTGACAAAATTTACTGATGGCTAACAGTGGCTCCACTTGGGGATGGAAGCTCCTTGGAGGTGTCAAGAATTTCAGAAATTGATCTCTGGGATGCAGACCTGTGCCTTTATCCATTTACAACCTATTCTTCTTTGATCATGCTGTTTAAAAATATGATCAATACTTATATCAAACATAATTTATTCCTCAAACATCTACCTACACAGCCTACTTCCTAACATTTTTTCTTCATAAGGTGCATTTGGACTTGCAGACCTTTGGCATCAACATTTTATTCTTTTATTGAAAGCAGGAAACTAATCTAAATCTACCCTTATTTCTTCCATGAGTTCAGATTAAACAGTTGAACTCATAAATTCTCTACCTAAGCTACTATCTGCTAAGATTAAACTATCTGGAAAATTTTATTCTCTATATTCTAAAACAGAAATTTAAAAGATAGTCAAACCAAGATTAAGCAGTCTAATTTGTTGTGGGACTATGGCATAAAAAAAAGCTGCACATAGACTGAAAATTGCAGAAAAATAAAACAAAAGTGTGAAGGCTTAATATCTGAAAAATAAAATACACCATTCATTCTTTCTTTAGCTCTGATTTTGATATTTTTAGAGCTGTTATTTTTCTCTTGGTTCAGATTTTGAGATTATTAGAACCAATTCTTCATCAAACTTACAGGTTGAGGATTTAAGCTTGTTTGAACGCTTGTTTTTCTATCCTAATATATTCTACTGATAAGCCAAGATTAAACAGTTTGGAAAATATTATTCACTAACCTATCAACAGAAAATTTAAAATCTATCTAGTCATGATTAGGTTGCATGACTAAATAGCAGTGTTTTCTCAAGTGGTGGCATTTAAGCTTGCACACTTTCAGAATATTTTTTTTGGGTATGGGGCTGTACCTTTCTTCCTTTATGTATGCCTTATTTTTCTCTTTTTCTATTGTTTTTGTATTTTCTTTTTTCAAATTCAAAAGCATTGTTATATACAAGGAAATGAAAAACTTTGAAATAAAAAATATCAGTTAACAAAAATAATTTTTGAGCATCTTGCCATTGATAGGACCTCCAAAGTATTCAGCTCCATCCAATTCTTCCAGAAATAATGCATTGTTTCCAATGGTAGATTGAATGAGATAAGGGCCTTGCCATAAATTTTCAAATTTTCCATGTTTTCCCTTATCTTCTCTTCTTGAATCCCATTTCAAAACTTTTTCACCAATCTTGAAATCACTTGACTTGGTTCTTTTGTCAAACAGCTTCTTGATGTTTTCTTGTAGTTGTTGTGCTATGATGTATACTTCCTATCTAGTTTTCTGTAGATGTATAGTTTGGTTTATTCTCCTTGTCACATCATCATCTTCAAAATGTACTTCCTGGATCAGCTTCATGATTGGCACTCCTAAACTGGTTGGAAATATTTCATCAGTTCAATAAAATAGCTGGTAAGGGGACATCCCAATTGAATTTTTAACTGTCAATCTGTCTACCCATAAATCATGTACTAGCTTATTGTGCCATGATTTCTTGTTGTCTTCTAGAAACTTTTTGATTATGTTCACCAAAATTTTATTTGAGGACTCTGCCAGATCATTACCTTGAGGGTAATAAGCTATAGAATGACCTAATATAATCTGATATCTATGGCATAGTTCTACCATATTTTTAGACCCAAATACAGTAGCATTGTCAGTTAGGATCTTTCTAGGACAACCAAATCTAGAAAGTATATGGTTTTCAAGGAATGAAATGATAACAAAGTCTGTGGCATTCCTAGAGGGGATGGCTTCCATCCATTTGGTAAAATATTCTATTGCTGTGAGGATCCATCTATGTTGGGAAAATGAAGGAGGATGGATTTCCCCAATGAAGTCTAGACCCCACAGCTGAAAAGGAGATTCAATAGTGATTAGTTGCAGAGGTAAGGGAAGAAGCTTTCTTTTTCCTTCAAATATTTGGCATTTGTGATAGGAAATAATCATTTTATAGACATCTTGAAAGAGGGTGGGCCAGTAGTGTTAGCTCCTTATAAATTACTTGACAAGCAAGCAAGGGGCTAGTTTCTTTTATAAGCCTGCAAGGAATGCATTTCCCTTGAAAACACATCATCCTTGTAGCCTTTTCATGTTCCCTGCCTTGTGACTGTTTCCCTCTGTTGTTCTGAGTAAATAAGTGTAGTGTACCTATGGGGGGATAATATATGGTACAGAGGGAGGTACCCAAGGGAATAATATGATGTATTAATATAAGAATGATAAATAAATGGGCCATAGTTAATAAATAAAGTGGTTAACCCACATTATGTAAGGGACCACATGTAGAGAGGGAATAAAGTGATAAGCCCATTGTATTGGATCTATGGTATTGAGAGACCCATGGTAACTACTCATGGTATTACATGTATGAAACCTATATAGAGGTTAGAGACTCTCCATTGAGAGATGTCAAGGATTATTGTATGGGCAAGCATATGGCTTGTGGAGTGATCTCCTTCCTTAAGGAGTGTATGTATGGTGTTGCCCTACCTTAAGGGTTTTGATATTAATGAAGATCTGAAGTTTTGTCTTCAATGGTGTTATTTCTTGGGCATATTTTCCATTTCTATACATTTTCTTATCAGATCTACTACAAGTGGTATCGGAGCACTTTCTTGGGCAGAGTTTGGAGATTTGTTTTTTCATTTTTTGCAGGAAATTTTTGGGCGGCGAGTTTGTAGAGCAGATCTGGAAAATTTGGTGAAAATTTTTCAAAAATAAATATAAGATCTGGATTCCTTATCGAAAAATACCCAATTTCAAAAAAAAATTCAGTCGAATCGGAGTCCGGATGAGGGTGATATCGCTGATTTAAATTCAGCTATGTTGCAGAAATGTTTCTGACGGCAATTTCTGTACGGCGGCTCTCCTGACGTTTTAGTAGATTCTGGTGCAAAATTTCAGACAACCAATTACAGATCTGAGCTCCCCTTGAAAAATCACCCAATTTCAAAAAAAAAATCAGTCGAATCGGAGTCCGGATGAGGGAGTTATCACTGATTTAAAATCAGCCATTTTTCAGTAATTTTGTGACGCCGGGGCAGTTGCAGCGCAAATCTGTGTTTCCAGAGTGCCTGGATCGGGATTTCAGCAACATGTTTAGATGCAGAATGGCTATTCCATTTTCAAAAATAGGTTATATTAAGGATTCTGAGTTATATTAACCGAGTAATGTCCATTTTATATTTTTTCCAAAGTAAGTGATTTTCTTCAAAACCCTTACTTTATTTTATGGATTCTCGCAAGATGAAGTTTACAGGCAAAGATGATGGTCCTACTATTGAAGATTTTTTACAATATCACAAGGATCGCTACCGACAATTTTGGATAGGCTCCATAGGGCTTGATATGAAAGATGAGGCAGATAAATGGTGGACCTCACTTGATAGCTCAGTGAGGAAACTTCCTGAGAAAAAACTTGAAAAAGTCCTTTTGGACAAGTGGTCTAAAGCCGGAAAGAAGGACAGTAAGAGCCATAAAGACTTATTTTCTACTAATATTTCCATATTACAGGTTCATGGAAGTATTCGGAAAGAGAACATCATAGTGTCTATCATTCCTAGTTGCAAGCATAATTGTATCAATGTGAATTTGGCTAAAAAATTGCAAGTTCCAGCAAAGCATATTGAAAAGACAGAGGTTGATAATGAAGATGTTCAAATTTATAAAGATTTGAAGATTTCTATGGATAAATATGTGTTGCATTCTGATTTTTATGCTTCAGATATGGATGTTGTGGACGTTGTTTTGGGACACCCTTGGATGGAATCCATTGGTACTGTCAATTTTAATGTGCAAAAGAAATTCATGAAACTCTGGTATAAAAAGAAGAAAATTACATTGCACGATATTTGCATTAGGAACCATGCGGAGACCGGGGAGGCAGAAGCACAAATATCCAACGAGACAGACACATCAGATGATGAGCCTTTGATGGTAGACAGCCAAACACAGACATCAAAGCAAGTACCAACAAAAGAACCAGATACATCAGATGATGAGCCTTTGATGGTAGACAGCGAAACACAGACATCAAAGCAAGTACCAATAAAAGAACCAGACTCCACTCCATCACCAATAATGGAGGAATTAATGAAAGATGTTACATCAGTTAAAGCTTCAACATATCACCACCCGCATCACCCAGCAAGACAACAACCAGCAAAGTGGCAACGAATTAGCAACAAGGACAACAACCCTTGGATGACACATAGAGAAGTGCGGCGATCCACTGACAACACATCAACACAGAAGAACCACCAGAACCCGCTTCCATCTCAAGTGAGCGAGGCACCAACTAAATCGAGTGTTCACATTTCTCTTGGATGGATGGATGCACGTGAATGGTATCAATGGAATACTCTTTTGAGTAGATCTTATTATTTGTGTTCTTCTCATGTTTCGGGGACGAAACATGTTTAAGGGGGGTGTAATGTAGTGTACCTATGGGGGATAATATAGGGTACAGGGGGAGGTACCCAAGGGAATAATATGATGTATTAATATAAGAATGATAAATAAATGGGCCATAGTTAATAAATAAAGTGGTTAACCCACATTATGTAAGGGACCACATGTAGCAAGGGAATAAAGTGATAAGCCCATTGTATTGGATGTGTGGTATTGAGAGACCCATGGTAACTACCCATGGTATTGCATATATGAAACCTATATAGAGGTTAGAGACTCTCCATTGAGAGATGTCAAGGATTATTGTATGGGCAAGCATATGGCTTGTGGAGTGATCTCCTTCCTTAAGGAGTGTATGTATGGTGTTGCCCTACCTTAAGGGTTTTGATATTAATGAAGATCTGAAGTTTTGTCTTCAATGGTGTTATTTCTTGGGCATATTTTCCATTTCTATACATTTTCTTATCAGATCTACTACAATAAGCCTTGCTGATAAAGAATTATGCTCCAAAAGGCTTTATTTCTTCCCTTTATACCCTTGCAAAATGCTTCATTCTCACCCCTTTTTCCCTTTCTCAAAGTCCCCTGTGCATTTTCCCCCACAGAACCCAGCACTATGACCGAGCACTAGCCCCGAAGGTGCTTGTCCCATACGTTTATCAGGAGCATTTTCAACCATCGATCTATACAGATCAGACGATGATCGTGACCCCTGCAACCTCCCATGTTCACAGTTCATCGCCCCGATCGCGCCATCGTCGTCCATTTACCTGCAGATCCGATGGTTCGGCTCTACCTGCCCCTGTGGTCCCCGCTGCGCACTATCCATAAAATAGCCCAGTTTTCATCGCACCGCTATTGGAGGCCGGGCAATATTTTCCCTTTGCCCAGCAATTCCATACAGCAATCGACACGTGGCTCCTACACTGTTCCAAAACCTCTACCTCATCGCACGTTTTCGTTCGCCCGCGGATGCGTAGCGATATCGCCGTGAGCCATTAGATCTAGGGCAGCCCATCCAACGGTTGTCACTCACCAAAGTTGCACGGGGTTTAATCCATGGTCGTCATACTCTTGGCCCACCGTTCGTCATCCTCCACCGTATGTTCAACCATCGATCTCCTCTGAGATCTGACGATCCATATTTGTTTCCCCGCTTTTGACTTTTCCGCCATCGCCCGGTCCTGCCATGTCACCCCCACGTGTATCCACCGTACATCTGCCCATCCCATTGCATAAATTCATTCAAAAGGTCGATGTTTATAAGGTTTTCACGTATGATTTTCTCTTCATTCCGCCAACCTTCTCCAGAGCGTTCCTCCACCATTCCTCTACATTGTTCCGCCATTTCACCAGCCACACGACCATTTTCATCATCCACACCGCATCCACCACCCCATTCATTGTTGTCTTAACTTTTTTTCGCGTTTTGCAGGGTTTCAGAAAGGCAGAAAATTTCCATGGTTCATATGTACTACTTTAATGGCGTGCTGCGCAGACAGAATTAAATATGGAAGCTAGTACTACAGAGAAATGCCCGGAAAGGTAGCGACGACATAAATATTATCCAAGGACAGCTCAATTTCTGCAAAAACCCTATCCGTCACCATTAAAGCCCAGATTTTGCAGATCGATACATTTATGGAGCAGTGGAGAAAAACCAGCTAATGATCAAGGATTTAAGCATTCAGTATTGAAGGTTTTGAGACTTAATACAATGGTTTAGAGGTAAAGCACCAGATCAGTGATTCCATGGATCATGCAGAAAGTACAGCACGCAGAAATTCATGTATATCAGGGTTTCACATCAGCAGATTGTCCCAAAGGACAAAGCGCCCATATTAGTTCCATTATTTACCATGTTCCTGAAGATTTCCGCCTTAACCACAGTCCAAAGCTACCAGGGCATTTGTTTCACAAGCATGGTAGTCCATTCAGTTATTTTGTTTATGCACCAGAGTACTACACAGTACTGCAGTCAGAGTACATCAACATCATATCAGAGTAATCTGAAGTCTGAAGAAGATCATTCGTTCACCCAAAGAACACTAGAGATTAATGCACAGGATTTATACAGAGTGGGTTTCGGCCTGCTTCCTCTTCTGGTGTTTTAATGCTGCATTTAGTTCTTCACCTACTTTCTCTGCTCCTCTAGAGCTATAAATTCAGGAAGAAACTCATTGTAAAGGTTTTTGATCAGTTATCAGAAAACTGCAATTAGTTTCCTTTGAGACACAGTCTCTGTGTAAAGTGTAAGATAGGTTGAAGGAGATGTTTTAGACTTAGTATTCAGCTATTGGCAATGTTGTACTTGACTAGTATTGCTATTTAATATGACAAGCATATTTCTTTGGATCCTGATCTCAAGCAGCGGTGATGTTTTCCTATCTTTGTGTTTTAATTCATTTCATTTCGTTTCTACTGGCTTGCATCAGAATATTGGCATAGGATTTACCCTTGTTAGGTACCCTATGTTTCTTCTCTCCTTGCCATTAATGTTGTTCTTCTTAATGTGTTATCTAAGAATTGATTTCAATTGGTTTAACCAGTGTAGTGGATGTTATTGCCTGCTCTCTGATGTATGAATTAAATGAATTCAGTTCTTAGATGTTTCTTGTTAAGGATTTAGTTGGAAGATTTGGGAACACTGGGGATTAGAGTTAGCCCTGTCCACTAGGATCCTTGTGCGACCAGTTGGTCTTTAACTTTGTGCTCTGAATCTATGTTATCTCCTCCCCTCCTACTTTTCCATATCGCACAATCATCTTTAAAGATCCTATGTTTTAGATGACTAGCCCAATTGAAAGCTTGCACATTGGATAGTAAGTAAATCCTTTCCTGACTCCATTTCTCAATGGTTTTGAATATTTCCTGGAATACTTCACCTCTGCTTTTTCCTCTTTGCTTATCCTTGTCTTACATTGAACCCTTCCTTCCTGATAACCAGCAACCAAATAAAAAAAAATCAAACAAACAAACCCTATGCCTATAACTAGCCTAACATCTAAACACTGAGCTTTAAAGTCATACACCTTTGACATCTCATAGAGAGATCCCTCTCTGGACCCAGGAGGGATAGATCCTGAGGTCTGAAAGTGATTTGATGTTGTCTCATCTTTTGAGCTTGCCAATCTTGCCAAAACATGGGAACCCCAACATAATGGCGACTCCGTTGGGGAAACCTTGAGTGCATTACACCTTAAACATCCTTAGGCATTCAAAAAATCTACAATATCTAGTTAGGTTGGCAGTTAAACAACCCTATTCTCACATCAACCTCTATACCATTTTTCGTGTTTCTCCCATACTCCTGGACAGAGTCTGGAAAGATCCAGGTAGCCTCCAGATCTCACACTCTTTCAGAGGTGACATATCTGGTAAATGCCCTCCTAGTCAATCTCTGGTTAGAGTTTTCTGTGTTTGGAAGATATCCCTGAAAGGGGACATCTCATAAGAATTTTGGTGGACAGTGTACCCTCCAAAAACATCCTAAACCTTTCCACCTGGCGACTCCATTTTCCCTAAACATTTTAAAGACTCCACTGGTGATCAGTAGGCCTACTGATTATCTTGGTGCACATTAGACTCCACTGGAAGACCAGCCTCCATAAAAACATCAACCACAATAGAAGTAACAAATAGGGTTAAGCTGCTTGGTTAAAAGCTACACTCTGGCTTACAGAACCATTCACACAAGAGCTTACCCAAACCCAAACCCACCTGAAATATTTGAAAACCCTGAGAGCATCCTCAAGGGAGCTCCTACACCTAAAAGACCAATTGTTTCCATCCACATCCATAGAGCTAACTCCGCACCAGAATATTTTACAGCTCTATCACACTTTCACCTTGACCTAGACCTACCTAATGGATTACCTAGGACTAGGTCATTCAGTATTTTAGACCAGCCAGACCCTGAGCTTCCTGGTTCACCACCCCGAAGTGGTAGACACCTTGGGAATAGGTATACCCCTCCTTCTACACCTCCTGATATACATTTCATACAAAACTTGGGGCTCAGTCACCCTAGATCTGCTCATCAGTCTTCGACTAGTCATAATATCCCTATCATCCATATAACTGCTGCCCAAGTCAATCCTTTACCTCATCAAAACATCATCATGGCAGCCTGGTATGCACCTATGGTTTTACCTCAGCCTCTAGTACCCTTACCTAATGATTATCAATCAAAGATCCCACACTTCACTGCAAAAGAGTCTACCACAACACAATATCATGTAGATAGGATGGAAGATTCTTTTGACTACATGGAGATAGATGATGATACAGTCAAAATGAGAATCTTTTCCTAGAGCTTAGGGGGTGATGTGAAGAAATGGTTTAAGGGTTTACCCCCGGGTAGTATAAATGACCTCCCAGCTCTATATCAGACCTTCATAAACAAATGGGAGGTTAAGGCCAATCCCCGCCAACTCCTAGCAGAATATATGAGCCTTAAAAGAAACATAGGAGAGAGTGTCCATAATTACACAACAAGATTTAACAGCATTTACAACGCTCTCCCTCCACATATGAAACCTCCCCAAGGTATGGCCCTAGCGAAATACCCTGAAGGCTTTGATGTTGACATGGCTTATCAGCTTAGGGATAAAGAATACAACACATTGGAGGACGTGCAGAAAGGATCAGTGAATATAGAAGCCAACTTGATTGAGAAAATAGCAAGACTGAGAGCTGAGAAGAGGGTAACATATAGAGATGACAATGTAGCTTCCTCATCTGACCCAAATTATGACAGATTCTCCAAGAATGTGGAAAGGTTACAAAAAATGATGTAAAATATGGTTGTCACAGTCAGAAACCAAAATAGAAACCAAAACCAAAACCAAAACTTTAGAAGAAACAATAACACTCCCAACAGAAAAAGAGAACCAAATCAGCAAGTCATTCCCCCATTCCAAGAAAACTTTCTTGACGAAGATGAGGGAATCATAGAAGAGTTTGAGGGAAATACAATTAATATGTTTGAAACAGAAGATTCAATCCATAACTGTTACATGGAAGAAGATCAGGCCTCACCCTCTGGTTGGGATGAGGAATGGTTAGAAACTGAGGATTACAGGTTGGGATTTGAAAATGTCATGATGCAGGTCAGAGAGCAATATGAACTTAGAAGTAAAAAGAGCCAAGAAACTTCCAAACCAAAAGCTTCTGATGTCACCATCAAGAAAAGACCTGAGAAAACTTCTAAAGCAACTGCTGAAAGTAACAAAACAACAGCTGAGAGTTCTGGAAAGAACAAGGAAAAAGACAACCAAAACATTGATACACAAGGTAAACCAGCTAGCAGCACTAGCACTGCAGTTAGTGCTCCTGATAAAATAGTTTCAAACATTGTACATAGTGAGAATCAGCACACTGATTCAGCCACTAAAGCAGTGGCTAACAAAATAGAGTTGAACATTCCAAAGAGCCAGTCCACTTTCAATTTGGGGAGTGAGATTGCAAAAATTAAAATCTCTGTCCCACTCTCTGAGCTGGCCACTCAGGATTTATATAAAGGCCAAATTTTGAAAGCATTAAATTTAGGAGAGGACAGTGAAACTGTAAATCTGAGTGATGATCAACCTGCCCTTCTGTTTGGTCCAAAGATAGAAGGAAATTTTCAGGAAGGGGTAGTGCCCCCTTTTTATATCAGTCTTAATGTCCATGATAAGATTCTTCACAATGCAATGCATGATTCTGGGGCATCACACAACTTGATGCCTAAAGTAGTGATGGAAAGATTAGGCCTAGAGATAACCCATCCCTATAAAGACCTATATTCATTTGACTGTAGTAGAGTAAAGTGTCTTGGCCTAATCAAATATCTATGTGTGAGCCTTGCCTAGATTCCAACAAAATGCATGGTCATGGATGTTGTTGTGGCAGATGTGCCACCCAAATATGGCATTTTATTATCAAGATCATGGGGAGCCAAGCTGCAGGGAACAATGCAGATGGATGGGGCTTATGCCACAATCCCAATCTTTGGCCAACTTAGAAGACTGTACAAGGAAGCACAAATAAAATTCCTGAGTAGTAGCCCTGAAAAGCCTAAAAATTCTCCTCTATACTCTATACATACAAACCTGGATTCCTTTATCTTCTCCAATGATGAATCTTTGGAGGGACCAGAATCTGAAAACGTAGATACAAGCAAAGGTGCACATGATGAAACAGAGCCAATGGACTTTAACATAATGGCTACCCTAGACTCAGAGGAGGAAGACGTAGAAAAATTTGAACAGTGCACTGAAACAACAACGCAAAGTGAACTAGACACAGAATGCAATCAACCAACTAGTCACCTCTCTGACTTCCACATCCATAAAAAAAAACTAAACAGCCCACAGCCTAGTGCAGACCCTATAACACAACATAATGGTGAACCCAGCCGTAGGGAAAGGAAGGATAAAAAAAACGAGAGTGAACCCCTGTGGGAAATGAGTTTCGATGGGTCCTGCACAAGAAGAAATGCTGGGGCAAGAGTGTAGATAGATAACACAGAGAGTGATTACATAGAGAGCCAGGCCTGCAACCTGCACTTCAAATGTACAAACAATGTTGCGGAATACGAGGCCCTTATCCTAGGCTTGAACCTGTTGAGAAAATTAGGAGCCTGTAGGATAACTGTGCATGGGGAATCTGAGCTGGCTATTAAACAGGTGAATGGTGAATACACAACGAAACATCCTAGATCGAGAGCTTATAGGAATGACACTATGGACTTATTGAAAACATTTTTTGAATACGAATTAGTGTTTGTTCCTAGGAGTCAAAATTTTATTGCAAACGGATTAGATTTCCTAGCTAGTTCATACCCTAAGAGTCCAATCGACCAACGAATTATCATACAGACCAAATTCAGACCTGCAGTGTGGGATAATGAAAAATAATGGCAGGTCTTTGAGGGGGATAAGAAAATCAAAGATTTTCTGATAGGCAGGAATGAGTTTGAATTTCCTGATTCGGACTCTAAATCTGACAGTAGCTGCCTAAGTGAAGAATCCTCAGATGAGGAGGAGACACCCTATAACATAGAGATAAACACTTTAAACGAAGAAACTAGAAATTCAAACGAAAATTGTGAAAACACAGAAAATGAGGAGATGGAGGTGTTGCAGGCCAAAGATAAGAATATACCTAGAGGCCTAGCACCCTTAGAGGACCTTTTTGATTTTGATGATGTAGCAAAAAGGCCCACTATAGAACATGCAGACTCTGATGTTGAGGAATGCAACATAGGCACTAAAGATAAGCACAAAATGATTAAACTGGCTAAGTCTTTACCTGCGGACATGAAGAAAATATACATTGACCTTTTCAAGGAATTCATTGATGTGTTTGCCTGGAGTTATGAAGACTTAAAGGCCTATGACACAAACATCATTTAGCACAAAATACCCTTGAAATAAAATCAGAAGCCTTTCAGACAAAAACTTCGCAGAATCAATCCAAAACAACTGCCTGCAGTAGAAAAAGAAATTAAGAAGATGTATGAGGCAGGTATAATCATGCCCGTAAGGTTCTTTGATTGGGTTTCAAATTTAGTGGCTGTGAGAAAGAAAACAGGGGAGATCAGATTATGTATTGACTTTAGAAATCTTAATAGATCATCACTCAAAGACAACTACCCTCTGCAAAAAATGGAACACATTCTTCAGAAAGTAGTAGGCTCTAAGAGGATCTCCCTGCTAGATGGTTTCTCAGGTTACAATCAAGTCTTAGTGATCCCAGAAGATCAACTCAAAACAACCTTTACCACTCCATTGGGCACCTTTATGTATGTAAAAATGCCCTTTGGACTGATGAACGCTGGGGCAACCTTCCAAAGAGCAATGGATATAGTTTTTTCAGATGAGATAGGACACTTCATTGTTATTTACTTGGATGGCATAACAGTTTATTCTAAGACTGAAGAAGAACACCTAAAACATCTGAGAAAAGTGTTTGAAAAATGTAGAAGGTTTGGTCTGTCATTGAGTCCTAAAAAGACTATATTTGGGCTGCAAGAAGGAAAGCTTCTTGGCCACATTATATATGAAAAGGGAATTAGGATAGACCCACAGAGATTTGAGGGAATACTATAGATCACACACCCAAGAAACATCAAAGAATTACAGTCCTTCATTGGGAAAATAAACTTCCTTAGGAGATTCATTCCCAACCTGGCTAAACACCTTAGGAATATGACTAATATGCTGAAGAAAGGTGAATGAGTTGAATGGACTGTTGGAGCTAAACAATCTTTTGAATCAGTAAAAATTGCACTCACCCAAGCTCTTGTTCTGATCAGCCCAGATTTATCTAAAGATTTCCTGATATTTTCATTTGCCTCTGAGCATACAGTGGCTGCAGTCTTGCTGCAAAAAAACATAGAGGGAATGGAATAGCCAATCACCTTTTTTAGCAAAGCACTAAGGGATGCACCCTTGAAATACAACATAATGGAAAAACAGGCCTATGCCTTAATCAAGGCCTTAAAGGACTTTAGGGTGTACATATTGCATTCTCACACCATAGCTTATGTGCCTAACATAGTTGTCAAAGATATATTGTCCTAAGATCCTGTTGGAAAGAGGGGCAAATGGATTGCTGTGATTTTAGAATATGACCTTGAGATAAAACCTACCAAACTGATTAAAGGACAGGGCTTATCACAATTAATGGTTGAATCAAATCTACAAGCCCTAGACATTAACATGGTAAATACCTTGGATGAGCAACAAGAATTTCCTAATCCCACTTTTGAGAAAAAGTTTCAGAGCTCTCCTTGGTATTCTGACATTTTGTATGTGCTTACACACCTCAATGCCCCTCCTAAACTATCAAATACCAAGGCCAGATTCTTAAAGCTAAAAGCCAAGAGCTATTTCATATTTAATAACTACTTATACTGGAAGAACCCAAATGGCCTATTGCTTAAGTGTTTGCCTAAAAACGAGGCAGAGAGGATTAAACAAGAATTCCATGCTGGAGAATGTGGAGGCCAGCTGAGTTGGAAAGCCACTGCAAACAAAATACTTAGAGCTGGCTACCATTGGCCCACACTCTTCAATGATATCCATAAGATGATAATTTCCTGCCACAAATGCCAGATTTTTGAAGGCAAAAGAAAACTCCTTCCCTTACCTCTACAACCCATCACTGTTGAAGGTCCTTTTATGCAATGGAGCCTAGATTTTATAGGAGAAATTCATCCTACTTCTTCTGCACAACAAAAATGGATCCTAACAGCCACAGACTACTTCAGTAAGTTGATAGAGGCCATACCTACTAGGAATGCCACAAATTCAGTCATCATTAATTTCCTAGAAGGTCATATCCTCTCTCAGTTTGGCTGCCCAAGGAAAATAATCACTGATAATGCCGCTTCTTTCAGATCCAAGAAAATGGTTGATTTTTGTCACAGGTATCAAATAGCGCTTGGTCATTCAACTGCCTATTACCCTCAAGGTAATGGATTAGCTGAATCATCAAACAAGAGCCTGGTGATCATCATAAAAAATATGCTGGAAGAGAACAAAAAGTCGTGGCATAACAAGCTGGTACATACTTTGTGGGCTGATAGACTTACAACAAAGAAATCCATTGGCATGTCACCATATCAGCCCGTCTATGGGACAGAATCAGTGTTTCCTACTAGCCTCGGGGTACCAGTGATCAAGCTGGTCTAGGAAATCCAAACAGAAGAAGAGAGTATGTTGAGGAGAATAAACCAGACAAATCATCTCCAGCAAACAAGGGAAGAGGTCTACAACAGAGCAGTGAAATTTTAGGAAAATATAAAGAAATTGTTTGAAAAAAGAACCGAAGCCGCTGATTTCAAAATTGGGGATAAAGTTCTGAAGTGGGACTCAAGAAGAGAGGATAAAGGAAAGCACAACAAGTTTGACAGTTTGTGGCAAGGTCCATACATCATCCAGGCCACTGTGGGTCCAAATGCCTTCTTCCTACAAGAATTAGATGGTACAGAGCTGTTTGGGGGTCTTGTCAATGGCAGGATGCTCAAACACTACTTCTGCTGATTTACAATTTCCAGTTTCCATTCCCATTGTACATGCCATTGGAGTTTTTATTTTCAAGAAAAAAGAGAAAATGTTTCAAAAAATAGAGGAAAGGAGAGGTTCAGACATGCTTAAAACATGAACCTCTGAAGTGCAAAGGATTGGCTCTAATAAGCTCAAAACCTGAGCCAAAGGAAGCAAAGAAGCTGGTCCTGACATGCTCAAAACCTGGACTAGCAAAGAAGAAAAGAAGAATCAGCTCTAACATGCCCAAAACCAGAGCTGAAATGAAGAAAAGAAGTGACTCTAACATGCTCAAAACTTGAGTCACAAACAGAAAAGAAGGATACTTCAAGATTTCAGATTTCAAGCCTTCAAAGTTTTGTTTCAGTTTCCTGCAAATTTTGTCCATGAGCAACTATCTTTATGCCTTGGACCCACAGCAAGTCAAACAGTCTAACCCTGGCTTGACTGTTTTTCAATTTCTGTCTTAGAATGTAGAGAAGGAATCTGCTGGACAATTTAATCCCAGTAGATATTAGATTAGGTAGAGAAACATATGAGACCAACAGTCTAATCTGGTCTCATGGAGTAATAAGGGTAGATTTAGAATAGGTTTATTTTCTGTTTGAAAAAATAAATGATGTAAAGGGTCTGCTAGCTCAAATGCACCCCCAGAAGAAAAAATGTTAGGATCGTAGGAAGGGTAGGTAGTTTATTGGGGAAAGTTTTTCTGCTGATGCAATGTCTTCATATTGTGGAAGCTGATCTAAATAAAGAAAGGGATGTGCCAAGCAGCAGGCAACTGGCCTACTCCAAAGATCTATTCTCTGAATTCTTGACTCCTTCAAGAAGAATCCATCCCCATGTGGAGCCGCTGTTAGCCCCTTATAAATTACTTGACAAGCAAGCAAGGGGCAAGTTTGTTTTATAAGCCTGCAAGCAATGCATTTCCCTTTAAAACACATCATCCTTGCAGCCTTTTCATGTTTCCTACCTTGTGACTATTTCCCTCTACTGTTCTGAGTAAATAAGCCTTGCTGATAAAGAATTATGCTCCAAAAGGTTTTATTTCTGCCCTTTATACCCTTGAAAAATGCTTCATTCTCACCTCTTTTTCCATTTCTCAAAGTTCCCTGTGCATTTTCCCCCACAGAACCCAGCGCTATGACCGAGCGCTATTCCCGAAGGCGCTTGTCCCATATGTTTATCGAGAGCATTTTCAACCGTCGATCTATACAGATCGGACAGCGATCGCGGACCCCGCAACCTCCCATGTTCACATTTCATCGCCCCGATCCCGCCATCGCCGTCCGTTTACCCGCAGATCTGACGGTTCGGACTCTACCTGCCCCTATGGTCCCCGCTGCACACTATCCATAAAACAGCCCGGTTTTCATCGCACCGCTATTGGAGGTCGGGTGGTATTTTCTCTTTGCCTAGCAATTCCATACATCAATCGACACGTGGCTCCGACACTATTCCAAAACTTCTACCTCATCGCACGTTATCGTTCGCCCGTGGATGCGTAGCGATATCTTTGTGAGCCGTTAGATCTAGGGTAGCCCATCCAACGGTTGTTGCTCCCCGAAGTTGTGCCGGGTTTAATCCATGGTCGCTGTACTCCTGGCCACCGTGCGTTGTCCTCCACCGCATGTTCAACCGTCGATCTCCTCTGAGATCTGACGGTCCAGATTTTTTTCCCCGCTGTTGAATTTTCCGCCACTGCCCGGTCCCGCCATGTCACCCCCACGTGTATCCACCGTAAATCCGCCCATCCCATTGCATAAGTTCATTCAAAAGGTCAATGTTTATAAGGTTTTCACGTATAATTTGCTCTGCATTCCACCAACCTTCTCCAGAGCGTTCCTCCACCATTCCTCTGCATTGTTCCGCCATTTCACTAGCCACACGACCATTTTCATCATCCACACCGCATCCACCACGCCATTCATTTTTGTCTTAACTTGTTTTCGTGTTTTGCAGGGTTTCAGAAAGGCAGAAAACCACCATGGTTCATATGTACTACTTTAATGGCGTGCTGCGCAGACAGAATTAAATCTGGAAGCTAGTACTACAGAGAAATGCCCAAAAAGGTAGCGACGGCATAAATATTATCCAAGGACAGCTCAATTTCCACAAAAAACCTATCCGGCACCATTAAAGCCCAGATTTTTCAGATCGAGACATTTATGGAGCAGTGGAGAAAAACCAGCTAATGATCAAGGATTTCAGCGTTCAGTATTGAAGGTTTTGAGCCTTAATACAGCGGTTTAGAGGCAAAGCACCAGATCAGTGATTCCATGGATCATACAGAAGGTACAGCATGCAGAAATTCATGTATATCAGGGTTTCACATCAGCGGATTTTCCTAAAGGAAAAGGCACCCATATCAGTTCCATTATTTACCGTGTTCCTGAAGATTTCCACCTTAACCACAGTCCAAAGCTACCAGGGCATTTTTTTCACAAGCATGGCAGTCCATTCAGTCATTTTGTTTATGCACTAGAGTACTACATAGTACTGTAGTTAGATTACATCAAATTCATATCAGAGTAATCTGAAGTCTGAAGAAGATCATTCGTTCACCCAAAGAACACTAGAGAATAATGCACAAGATTTATACAGAGTGGGTTTCAGCTTTCTTCCTCTTCTGGAGTTTTAATGTTGCATTTAGTTCTTCACCTACTTTCTCTACTCCTCTGGAGCTATAAATTCAGGAAGAAACTCATTGTAAAGGTTTTTGATCAGTTATCAGAGAACTGCAAGTAGTTTCCTTTGAGACACAGTCTCTGTGTAAAGTGTAAGATAGGTTGAAGGAGATGTTTTAGACTGAGTATTCAACTATTGGCAATGTTTTACTTGACTAGTATTGCTATTTAATATGACAAGCACATTTCTTTGGATTCCTAATCTGAAGCAGCAGTGATGTTTTCCTATCTCTGTGTTTTAATTCATTTCATTTCATTTCTACTGGCTTGCATCAGAATATTGGCATAGGATTTAACCTTGTTAGGTACCCTATGTTTATGCTCTCCTTGCCATTAATGTTGTTCTTCTGAATGTGTTATCTAAGAATTTATTTTAGTTGGTTTAACCAGTGTAGTGGATGTTATTGCCTGCTCTCTGATGTATGAATTAAATGAATTCAATTCTTAGATGTTTCTTGTTAAGGATTTAGTTGGAAGATTTGGGAACACTGGGGATTAGAGTTAGCCCTGTCCACTAGGATCCTTGTGCGACCAACTGGTCTTTAACTTTGTGCTCTGAATCTTTGTTATCTCCTCCCCTCCTACTTTTCCATATCACGCAATCATCTTTAAAGATCCTATGTTTTAGATGACTAGCCCAATTGAAAGCTTGCACATTGGATAGTAAGCAAATCCTTTCCTAACTCCATTTCCCAATGGTTTTGAATATTTCCTGGAAAAATTCACCTCTTCCTTTTTCCTCTTTGCTCATCCTTGTCTTAAATTGAACCCTTCCTTCCTTATAACCAGCAACCAAATCAAAATAAATCAAACAAACAAACCCTGTGCCTATAACTAGCCTAACATCTAAACACTGAGCTTTAAAGTCATACACCTTTGAAATCTCATAGAGAGATCCCTCTCTGGACCCAGGAGGGCTAGATCCTGAGGTCTGAAAGCAGTTTTATGTTGTCTAATCTTTTGGTCTTGCCAATCTAGCCAAAACATGGGAAACCCAACAAGTAGTAATGAGCTCTAAGGATTATGTTAGCAGTTGATTTCCAGTAAAGTTGGCCTCCACATTCTCCTTCATGAAACTCATGCTTGATCTTATCTGTATCATTCTCAGGCAAACATTGAAGCAATAATCCACTAGCATTTTTCCAATATAAACATTTATTCAAAATGCAGTAATTTACAGCTTTCAACTTTAATAATCTTGCCTTTTTTTAGACAAACCGGGAGGGACATTAAGTTTGAGAAAAACATATAAAATGTCAGCATACCAAGATGAATTCAGAAAATGATCTTCAATAATTGGAGTGGAAAACTCCTCCTATTCATCTAATGCATTAAACATGTTTATATCAAGAGCTTGAAAGTTGGACTCAGCCATAAGTTTTGCTAGTCCTTGACCTTTTAATAGCTTATTGGGCTTGATCTCTAAGTCATACTCTAAAATTATAGCAATCCACTTTCCTCTTTTTCCATCTAGATCTTGGGTCAATATGTCTTTTACAACTGAATGAGGCACAAATTCTATAATGTGAGAGTGTAAAATGTAAAATCTAAAGTATTTTAAGGCTTTGACTAAGGCAAAGGCTTGTTTTTCAATTATGTTGTACTTCAGCGGTGAATCTCTTAATGCCTTGCTGAAAAATGAAATGGGTTGCTCTTGTCCATTGAAGTTCTTCTACAATAGGACAACAACTACTGTATGTTCTGATGCAAATGAAAAGATGAAAAAATCCTTTGTAAAATCACGACTAATAAGAACTGGTGTCTTGGCAAGTGCTTGTTTTACCAGCTCAAATGATTTCTTTGATTCTAAGGTCCATTTAACTCCTCCTTCCTTTTTAAACATGTTTGTCATGTTTCTAAGGAGTTCAGCTAGATTGGGTATGAAATTTCTCAAGAAATTAATCTTTCCAATGAAAGATTGAAGTTCCTTGACATTTCTGGGATGGATAATTTGCAATATGCCATCAATCCTCTTTGGGTCAATCCTTATTCCTTCTTCTGATATGATATGTCCAATAAGTTTACCTTCTTGGAGACCAAACAGTGTTTTCTTTGGATTAAAGATAACCCAAATTTTCTACATTTCTCAAAGACTTTTATCAAGTGCATTAGGTGCCCTTCATCTGTTTTAGAATAAACAATTTTATCATCAAGGTAAATCACAATGAAGTAACCTATTTCTTCTGAGAATTCTATATCCATGGCTCTCTGAAATGTATCACCAGCATTTATTAAACCAAAACACATTTTCAAATACATGAAAGTACCCCAAGGTGTAGAAGGTTGTTTTGAGTTGATCATTAGGATGCACCAAAATTTGATTCTAACCTGAGAAGCCATCTAGCAAAGAAATTCTTTTAGAACCAACTACCTTTTGTAAGATATGATACATTTTGGGCAAAGGATAGTTGTCCTTTAATGAGGCTTTGTTTAAGTTTCTAAAATCAATGCAAAGCCTTATCTCTCCTATTTTCTTCCTAACTGATACAATATTAGACACCCACTCTGAGTATCTAACAAGGACAATAATTCCATCATCATACATTTTTCTGATTTCTTTCTATACCAGAGGTAATTGAACAGGGTTGATTCTGCGCAATGTTTTCTTAAAAGGTTTCTGGTTTTCTTTGAGGGGTATCTTATGCTGGATTATTTCTGTATCATATTATTTCAAATCTTCATAAATCCATGCAAATACATCAGAAAATTATTTAAACAGTTCAATATATTTCATTTTAATGTGAGATGGCAGTGTTTTAGATAATTTGATCATTTTGGGTTTCTATTCACTTCCTATGTTGCATTTTTCCACTTTAGTTTCTATGGGTTCTATTTTTGGCTTCTTGGCCACATCATTCAAATCAAACAATTCCTCTAAAGGGACCAGTCATTTTGGAAAGATTTGGTCTCTAGATTGTAGCACTTCTAAGTCTTCATCTTCTAAATTTGTGCTATTTTATGTCATCTGTTTGGGTTCATTTGTTAACAGATTTATTTCAGCAATCTCTGGAGACTTTTCTTCTTCAGTAAGTGGGTTTCCTTCAGTAGGACAGTCTTCATCCTACTCTGAATCTGAGTTTGGTGTTTCAAATTAATTTTTGGACTGTAGGAAGTCTTCTATTTGTTTATCTCCATCAAAAAATTGCCAGTACTTTTCATTATCTGGGATAGTTGGTCTATATTTGACTTGGCTGGTACATTTCCTGGTTTCATAAGGTGTAAGACACGTTCTAGCAGCAAAGTCTAATCCATTGGCAAGGACGTTTTGGTTCCTTGGGACAAAGGTTAGTTGGAATTCATCAAATTCTTTTAACAAGTCAATGGCATCATCTCTATAGGCTCTAATTCTAAGATGTTTGGCACTGTATTCCCCATTTACTTGACTAATTATCAATTCTGAATCTCCATGAACTGTTATCCTCTTGGCCCCTAATTTTTTCAATAAATGCATGCCTAAAAGGAGAACTTCATACTCAGCGATGTTGTTTGTGCATAGGAAGTTTAATCTATAGGAATGCCCCTCAGCATGATTGTTTTTAGTGTTGTGTAGCCATATACCTGCTCCTGCACCAGTTTTAGTGCATCACCCATCAAAACTCATGTTCCAAAGAGGATTGTTTTCAGATTTGTGATTTACTTCATTGTTGTCCTCTCTGTCTGGTTCATCATTATGTTTTGTACAAGGGTCTGCACCATGTTTTTTTTATTTTTTCTTCAAGATTTTCAATTTTTTGAAGATTCATCTTTTGATTTTCTTGATTGGTACTATTTTTATGATTGTTTTGGACCTTAAGACCTGTGATCTATTTGTTGTAATTTTTTGAATCAACAAACTGCCTTTTAGTTTCCTCCTTATCTTCCTCTTCATCATTTGCTGCCACTATGTTTGGATGTGTAGTGACCACTGCATTTGATGATGTTTCATTGACTAACTCTTACTCATTAGGAATATCATCATTGTAAAGAATGAGGTCGGTGTGTATGGAATAGAGAGGATAATTCTCTGGTATTTCTTGGTTACTCACCTTGTATTTCATGTGTGTTTCCCTATAGAGTCTTCTAGGTTGACTGAAGACAGGGATGGTGGCATAAGTCATATCCATCTGCATGGTGCCTTGCAACTTAGCACCCCATGATCTTGAAAGAAGCATGCCATATTTAGGGGGTATATTAGCCACTACAATGTCCATCACTAAGATTTTGGCTGAGATTTGGGCTAAGTTAACATAGAGATCCTTTATTAGGCCTACGCATCTCACCCTACTTGAATCAAAGGAGTATAAATCTTTGTATGGTCTGGTTACCTCTAAGCCTAATCTTTCCATTATTACCTTGGGCATGAGGTTATGTGATGCTCCAGAATCAAACATGGCATTATGCAAAATATTATCATGGATGTTCAAACTGATGTAAAATGGAGGGGTAGTTCCTTCTTGAAATTTTCCTTCAATTTTTGGTCCAAATATGTGCTTTGGGGTATCATCATTTAAGTTGATAGTGTCATGAACATCTTCTATGTTCAAAGATTTCAAAATTTTACCTCTATATACATTTTGAGTGACTAACTCAGTAAGTGGGATAGAGATTTTGATTTTGGAAATTTCATTTTCTAGGCTAAAAGGAATCTGATTTTTTAAAATGTTTGATTCAGCCTTGTTAGTCACTCCTTGTTCAGCAAAATCAGCTTGCTAATTTCTACTATTTACAGTAATCAGAATGGTTTTTTCAAGAGCATTCGCTGAGATGCTAGTGCTGCTATGGTCGAAACTCTATTTTTCATTGACTTGAGTTTTTTCCCTTTGTTTAAATCAGAACTTACAGCCTCTGTTTTATGATTTTCAGCTACCTTTTTGGAAGTATTTTCTGGGCTGTTTTTGACAGATTTATCAGAGATTTTGTTCCTGGGAGTTTCTTGATTCTTTTAATTCTCGAGTCATATTTTTTAGGTGATCCTATGATGGAATTTTTAGATTATTGTTCATAATAATCATTTTTTGTTCTTCTATCATCATAGGGTGTATATAGACCTTGCTTTCTTTCATGGAAGAAATTAGAATCCTCATTTCTTGCTCCCAGCATGTTTATGTTATCATCCTCTATTTGTTCATTTGTTTCTTCATCCTCATTGACATAATTTTCTTCGAAAGGAGGTCTGATCTGTTGATCATCCTCTCTTTGTCTGTTTTGAGGTTGATTTCTCCTAAAGTTCTGATTCTGATTTTGAGATTGATTTTTTTTTTTAGGAGATGATTGATTTTCTCTTGATTGTGATTTCTCAAATATGCTCATCCTCTTCATCATTTCCTCCATCATTCTTTCCATTTTTGAGCTAGATGTGGAAGGTGCAGTTTCCTCCCTAAATGATACTTTCTTTTCATTCCTCATTCTAGCTCTTTTTTCAATCAGATTTACTTCCACAGCTAGAGCTCCCTTCTACATGTCTTCCAGAGTCAAGGGATCTATTTCTCCTATCTGATAGGCCATTTCAGGATCAAATCCTTCAGGGAATTTGGCCAAAGCTGAGCCTTGTTGGGGTTTCAAATATGGGGGCAGTGCATTATAAACACTATTGAACCTAGTGCAATAATTTTGAACACTTTCCCGAGTGTTTATTTTGAGGTTGTTGTAATCTGAAAGTATTTGGAGAGAGTTTTTCCTAACTTCCCCTTTTTTTAGGAATGACTGATGGATAGCTTGGAGGTCATTAATACTATTAAGGGTTAAGCTTTTGAACCATTTTCTTGCTTCTCTCCCTAAAATTTGAGCAAAAAATCTGAGTTTGGCAGTTCCATCATCTATCTCATTTCTATCAAAATAGTCATTCATCTTGTCCACATGTTTTGAAGCAGTAGTAGAACCACTGGTATCATATAATGGAATTATGGATTGATAATCCTATGGTATATTGACTAAAGGTAAAGGAAGGACTAGAGGAGCATACCATGTTGCCATGGTAGGAGGTTGTGGAAAAAATGGGGGGTTTATAGGTGGAGGATGTAAGATAGGAGGGGGATGATGAAATGGAGTAGTTTTAACAGTGGGTGTATGGATAACAAAAGTGCTTGGACCAGCAAGAGACTGTTGAGTATATCTAGGATGAGAGAAACCAAAATTATGAAGGAAATGCAGATCAGGTGGAGTAGTTTCTCTGCTAACAATGTTTTCACCACTATGTTGGGGTGAGTGTGAAGGCTCAAAGTCTATATGATCAATATCACTAAGTGACTTGGTTCTGGATGGTTTTCTTATGAATGGTAAGTCAACTTGTGTATCTTGAAGAGCTGAAATATTTTCAAGGACAGAACCAGCTCTATGAATTGGTCTGACAACAGTTGAAGTTTTAGACTTAGGAGATTTCCTAAGTATACTTTCTGGATTATCAACTATCTCAGGAAGATTTGGGTCAGGATAGGCTCTAGTATGAATTATTCTAGAAGCCACTATGTTGTGCTTTCAGACCCAATGATAAGAAAGGTTTAACCAAGTATGACAATATTTAATAGGTTAATTGATCTTTTAACAAGAAAACTTAATCTTCAAAGTTTCCTTAACTGAGTTTGTATGATGTCATGATAGAATGGGTTTCCCAGTGGATTCTTTAGGTCAATTTGGAATTGTGGAGTCGCCAGGTGGAAATTTTTAGCTTTGGAAGGTAAATTTTTTTATGGTCCACCACCACTGATTGATTTAAATACCAATCTAAAATGTTTTGGGTTTTC
Organism: Pinus albicaulis; assembly: GCA_034641835.2. Taxonomy (NCBI): domain Eukaryota; kingdom Viridiplantae; phylum Streptophyta; class Pinopsida; order Pinales; family Pinaceae; genus Pinus; species Pinus albicaulis. The sequence goes on along the minus strand of CM076578.1, from coordinate 1,722,295,716 downwards.
TGAGTTTTTTACAATCTTGTGTTTGTGAGAGTGTCCTATACCTGTTTCAACACTTAGCTACAGTGATGAGACAAACAAAGTCTACTCTATGGCACACTAGCTGATTTCTTCAAGGTTTGATGAGGGTTTGTTAGAATCCCACGGGTTACTTATATTGTCACTAATTCAGACAAGTCCTATCATGGTCACCATTAATTTGGTAGTGCTTGAAGAAAGCTATTCTTACTTAAAAAAATACTGAGTGTTTTGTTTAAAGGTTTTTACTCATAATAGTCCCCAGTATGGTTGCCAATATGTTAGAGTCGTTGTAGTTTGCAAGATTTGCAAGTACAAATGCTGCAGAGACGACATCAAAACCACTTTGGAATCCTAGGATCTAGCCCTCCTGGATTCAGAGAGGGATCTCTCTATATAATTTTTTTCAAAGATATGATATTTAAGGCTTATGATATGATTTTAGGCTAGTTATGAAGTACAAGGGTTTTGTTTGTTTTAATTGGGATGGATATCATTAAAATGAAGGAAGTCTTATGAGGGGTAAAGTTGTGAGTAGGTTGACAGAATGGTTCAGTTGATAGGATAAGTAGGAAACCGTGTCAATCCATTGGGCTATAGAGTCACAAAAGGGTTTAATTGGACAACAGGTTTCAAGAGTGGTCTATGGGGCAAGTCATCTATGTTAAAATATCTCTTTAAGTTAATTCATGGTATGAAACATTAAGAGGTGGTGAAAGAAGCAAACATATAAGAAAACATAGAGCAACTTAAGATCAAGTAAGGACTTTTAACCTAGTCTGCTTTCAGCATATCCAAGGGAAAACATTCAAGATAAACATAAAAAGTAGTCTAAGATCAAGTAAGGACTTTTAACCTAGCCTTCTTTTGACATAATTTCAAGGGATATTTTCAAGGCAACTGTTGGAGAAGAAACTAGAGGACAGGGCTAACCATAAACTTCTCTAATTCAACTTTACTTAGCAAACCTTTCAAGAACATTCAAGGACAGAATATCAAGTTTTACTCAGTAAGACATGGACTCACCAACATTCCTTGACTAATCACACTCTTTTGAATTATCCTCAAATACACAATTAGTAGAAAAATCAAAGATAAAGATTTATCAGTGAGATTTAGGGTACTTGACAATAAATCCTAATCTATATTTGTTGTTCTTTATCAAAGAAAGCGGACAGTATGGAAAAAATAATAAAAACAACAATCATTGTAAGAAAAACATCACCATTGACATAAACCAGGATCCCATAAATCAGCTTGTATATTTGAATTTCAAACTAGTTGCAATCTTCAAGTCCAGTGGGTCTTTATAGCTTCAAACTTCTCATCTCAGCCTATCTTTCTTCTATTAAAAACAGAGCTTCAGCAGCCTCAAAAACTATTTACATTCAACAAGTATCCAACCAACGATAATATTGTCTACTAGAGAAGTATTTATAGAAGAATGAGTAGGTGGAGTGAAAGAAAGCTCTATCTGTTCAATTAATACAGATTAAATGCTTCTCGACCTTTGGGAGGCCAAATGGAGAAGATATCTGATGTTTTAACTCTGCTAATTGAATTCTACATTAATTCTATCTACTTCAGTCAATTTTTTTGACTTTGGAGGCTTTAAGTAGGCTAGCAATTAATTATGAGCTATCTTTGACAAACATCTTTGACTATGCATTCAATTTGTAGTATTTTGAGGAAAATAAAAGTGTAGGTGGTGTTTCTGATATTTGGAGGAGTAATTGCCTTGATTATTTGGCATTTAAAGCCTTCCTCCTGCTGATCTGTCATAATTTATCACTTTTAAACCCTGATTAGGCCTTGATATTGCTTTTGGGCCTTTATAATCATCTTCGGAGCTTTAATCTTTTCCTACTGGCTGCATTCACCTTTAAATTGTGTTTTAGCATTAAACTGTAGGATTAAACCTTTAATACTTCAATCTTATGCGTTAACCCTTTTAACTTTGATTATTCGCTGACTTTCCCTTTAATTACTGAGGATTAACCTTTAAATCTTCATTATTTATTTTAATCCTTTAATCTTCAACCTCTGTCTTCACTATTTTTCCTTCTTTGGTATGTAAAGGTGGCTTTTAGTGCATTGGAGGTTTTCGTTGAGCAAAAAAATGCTTATGAAACACTGGAGAAGACAGGAAACTCGACCCTTTGTCCCTTTTTTACTTTCAATCAGGCCCTGAGGATCATCACCCTCGGCCTTGTCCCTTTATGGACTGTAGGGGGGCTTTTAGCCTTAAAAACTGCCATCAAACCTACAAAAAACCAATAAAACATGTTATTAAAACCTGCGAGGGAGGGTTTCAACTACTTTGGAGGCTAGCGTAGGCATAAGAAGAGCTTTCATGATGGAGAGATGAAAAACCTATGAAAATAGGGTTGAATTTGAATATAGGCGCGAAGATAGGCAAAGTGGCTTTGTGAAAACCGTCGGCGGTTTTCGCGTGACATCCAGGCGGTAAACGGTTTTTCCTGGAGGGAACATGATTCAATCAAATTGTGACATGTGGCTCTTTCAAAACCAGCGGTTTGATGTGAATTTTGTTTTTTAAACCCTGACGTCAAAATCTACGCGAAATGCAAGGTAGACCATTGAATCTGGGGGTGCAGATCCAATGGTGAGGGAGGAGCGCGATGGAGAGAGGTGCATGGCAGAGAAGAATAGTGGAAGCCAGGTGTCAAGAAATGATTTGGAGAGGTGACTGGGTAGTGGGATGTGGGACCGGTGGGGTTGTATGTCGAGTTAACAAAGATCAGTTGGATTTAAATGAATCAACGGTGAGATTTGATACGGAGGGTGGATGGACAGATATGGGTCAGGCGATCAAAGGATGGGAGGGGAGGTGTAATGACCGCTGATATTTATAGATCAACGGTCAATATTGTTTCGTGGAGTAAGTCATAGCGCGAGGAAATTCCAAAGTGAAAATACGTTTTACAAAGGGCGCGGGGGTAAATAATAGTTAAGAGGAGGGGGCTAATGAATAAGGAAGGGGAGGGTCTCATGGAGGGATAAGGTGACCAAGGGCGAAGGAGAAAATATCTAAAGGAAGAGGGGATGGGGATTGATGGGTTAAATGAGGGCCATCAGATCCTATGAGATCTACGGTGTAGATCTCGTTGGAGCTTTGCTATCAGGGTGATAAGTTTACAAAGAAAATGTGGGTTTTTAATGGAAATTTTGATGCGATGGGGGCTTAAACATAGGCGTTGGGGCATGGTCCCATGGAGGAATATGTAACCAGGGGCCAGGGAAAAAGGGGGCAATCACATCAACGGGGGAAGGGGGAGCAATGTGATGGAAAATGTAATAGCTCCGATGCGATGGGGCTAAGGGCTTGGTCGCGGGCACAAGGTCTTAGACGGAGGAGGACTGGGATTTTAAGCCCTCAGGGGCTTAAATCCTATGTTATAAGAAAGGGCGCATTTAGGCCAAAAGAGGGGTTTTTTAGTGTTTTTTGAGGTTCCGTATGAAGTAAAAGGATTTTTAAAACCAAATAAGAAAGGGTTAAGTGGTTTTAAAGGGATTTTCGAGGAAAATAAAGATAAATGAGAGAGGAAAGGGGAATTTTTGCAAGGAAAATAAATGGCGTGGGGGCATTGTATGAATATGAAATGGGGGACTGAAATGATGAAAATGGAGCCTTTTAGGAAACAATTTTATTTGGGAACAACAGTATTTTGAAGGGAACAGCAGGCTAAGGAACAACACTGTTAAGGAACAACAGGCTAAGTAACAGCACTGCTAAGGAACAACAGTGAAGATTAATCTTTTTAGAAAGGAACATAAGGCTTCAAGAATGAAAAATTTTCTATGAAAATAATCTCTTGAAGGCTCAAGGCCTGTTTTAGCCATATTTTGTTATTACAAAATTTACCGATGGCTAACAAATTCTCTTTGTGGTTCCCTTGCTTGATATTTCTAAATATTTTCTTGGGAGCATGATTTGAGGAAAGACACATTGGGTGAATGTGTCCTTGGAGGGAGAAAACTCCCACACACTTTACACTACATGTTCTAGAGTGAGCATGGGAGATGGTATGGCCACTACAGTAGCTCATTTGTTCCCTTATGAGGTAAGCCATATGAATAATATGATTCCATATGATGATGACTTCCAACTCATCACATATGAGATGATTTGGGCCAACATGTTTCATAACGTTGAAGGAGAGATCCTTAGAGGTCTAATCTCCATCTTTCCATTTGAGGGCAATGTCATTGCAGCCCAGGATCAGCATACACTCTATACTTATCCTAAGTGGAGAGGGGGATGGCGTGGGGTAGGCTATTTTGTCTACCAGGATCAGATTTTCAGCCCACCTACATTGTCGGAGCGAGAGGTGGAAGATTACTTTCAGGAGTTTCCATGTTGGGAGGTAACTCATTTTGCATGGATGATTGCTTGGGGGATGGAGGTAACTCGCTTTTCATTTAACACACTCAGGTTGCTAGCAAATTTCTTCATCCTCCCATGTTATTATCTTGTGTTAAATGTGTGTGTTAAATGCCAATCCATAATATGGTTTGCAATGCTATCTACATAGTGATTTTGTGCTCTAGGTACATGACTGAAAGTAATGATTTCAAATTCACACATCAAAATCTTCACTCATAAATATCTTCTAAAAAGGATATGATTATGCACACGATATACACCATTTAATTGCATGACAAGAAGTAGGGAATCTAAACAAACATGAAGGTAGAGGATGCGATGTGAAAGGTCATCGGCTAATAAACCTCGCACAGCATCATATTCGGCCTAATTATTGGTAGCAGTACCAATGCATACACCGTTTGAAAGAACAAGCGCCTGCAAATGGGTAAAAATGGCCCAACCTATCGAGGCTAAATTTTGGGAGTAGCGACTTGCACCATCAGGAAAACCAATATAAGGTGTTGACGGGGGGTCCCTCTGAAAGGTGCCACAAGACAATAAATGGGAGGATAAAGAATAATGCTGGCACCCTGAGCGCATAGTATAAATTGAATGCACTCTGCAGAAGGGAGTGATATGGGTAGGATGTCTACTTCCCACATGCTGCCAGTGAGGAGAAGTGTGGGAGCTACTGGAGGCGTAGCTTGAGCTCAGGCTGCATAAGTAACCAAAGGTATGGATGATGGCATCCCATTTATGGGTAGGAAAGATGAATTCAAGGGTGGACGTAGCTTCCATGATGTCGTTGTCACAACAGGAGGTGTAAGGACAGGAGGAAGGGAGACCAAATGACACGACGAGGCTACTTGACTCATCATCATGAGAAGAAAGACTCACATGTGCATCGTCGCGAGGGATGATGTAAGAACAAGCAGATAAAGGATATACTAATGTTGAGCCTGGGATGTTTGCTGAAAGGGGGTCAAGCGAAACAACAAGAGAAGATTCAGAGGGAGATTTTGTCGAGGGTCTCAAAGATGATGAAAGGTAGAGGATGGTGACCGCATTCTCTGTCATTTTGACAACAGGGGGGGAATGTCAATAGGAGTGGGAAATCCACAGTCTGGCCTACAACATACTATGCAAGCACGGGAGAAGCGGTCATACTCCTGAACTACCTCCAAAGAGTTACGGTAATGTGTAAGGCGGGGACAATGATGGGAGTAATGACCACGGAGACCACACAAAGCACAAGGGTGCTTGGTGTGAATAGTCTTGGTGTTCTTGGTTGCGGTCGATGAAGAAGCAAAGGTTTTAGGGACCGTATACTTAGGGAACGTGACATTAACCATGGGCTTGATGCGGGGCAACTCAAGACAAGTATGGGTGGCATGACCGATGACATCACACAAAGCGTAGGGATTTGGAGGCAGAGGAGGTGCAGGCTCTAGGGCAGCTTTGTCTTTTGAGGCCTTTTTGCAAGCTCTGCCCTTCTTACCTGAAGTGGTTGCAATAGGGGGTGGATCCTGTTGAGGTGGCTGAGGCACTGTGACAACAAGAGAAGTCAGGGGGACCGGTTGAACTGGGGTCAGAGAAAGATAAGGTTTAGGTTGACCTGGCAGGGTGGTGGTTGGAGGATCAAGGTACCAAACCGGGAGCCCAATGGTCAAGTTAGGAAGAGAGAGGGTGGCCATGATAGGTGCCGTATATATTCCTAGTGGAGGGAATAGGAATGGTATCTGATCAGAGGGGTAATGGATAGGTGGGGTGGCTCCTAAATGGTTAAGGCCTGGAGGAACTGACCCAAAGGATAAATAGGCTCATGAGTACTAGCTGAAGGGCCAGGAGGAGGAGGTCCAAGAGGCTGCATCGAAGGGATAGAAGATGGCTACGGAGGGTGAGGGGGTTGCTGACTAGCTGAGGCGGGCCTCTTGAGAGAATCCCAAGACGATTGCTTCATGCAAACATTCAATGATCTGGGATCAAAGATAGGAGGAGGAATACTAGGGAATGTACCAAGCAAGGAGGATTCCTTGTAGATGCTAGGTGAGACATTGGTCAAAGGGTCTGTTAGCCTCCTATATCAATAGGTTTCATCTTTCATGATTGTCTTGATGGAAGTGTGGAATATGTTCAAACCTTCTTACTTGAGCAAAGGTGTTCCATATTCTTGAAAAACCAAAAAATCAAAAAAATTTAAAAAATGTAAAGAGGGTATACCCTAAAAGAAAAATCAAAGGGTAAAAAGAATAAAAATGGTCAAAAAGAGAAAGAAATGAACCCCAAGCAAAAAATAGACCAAGGAAAGTGTGCAAATCCAAATGCCACTAATTTTTACTCTGTTGTAATAAATCAATTGTGTGCAGCTTGTGAAACTTTTGCCACAATTCATGAATAAGTCAAACTGTTTAAACTTGGCTTAGTCATATTTCAATTTCATGTGATAGATTAGAGAATAAATATCTAGCCAAACAGTTTAATCTTGGCAGATAAGTAGCTAGGTAGAGTAAATAAAGATGCTCAACAGTTTAATCTGAGCCCTTGGATGTAATAAGGGTAGAAATAGATAGATTCATCATGTAAAAAGAAAAGATTGATCAGGGTTTGCAAGTCTAAATGCACCCTAATAAAGAAGACAAAATGGTAGTGTTAAGCAGATAGGGTAGGTAGATGGTGCAACAAAGTGTTATCTGATGAATGGTGCCGCTACATGTTAGTTAATCATTTACTTTCATCAAAAGTACTGAAGCAGAAAATACACTGGAAAATCACAGCAAGCAAAGTCAAATTCATTAACCTCCCCCATCATTTCTCCCCCTCAAGAGTTTTACTAATTTCTCCCAAAAAATACTAAGGTATTTGGAGATCAAAAGGGCTCAAGGCATTTCCTTGACTTCTGGAGGGACCGGACCCTCGGCCTAATGATCAAAGAGACCTAAGCACTTAAAATAATCCATCATTGTTATCTTCCATCTTTAACTTTTTCCTAAGTAAAATCCTATTTTACTTAGGAAACTGATGCAACATTCCATAAAATTCCTCAAAATAACTTGTTATTCTAAGTTTAAGTGTTGAAGATAAAATGTTGCAATTTACTTCATAAGTTATCACTTTCTTAGATGTACAAAGATGTTTTGATTTTCCTTGTCCTTTTTCATATTAACATTTGATTTTACTATATTAAATCCCTAGTGAAATCCCTTTTCCTAAGTATATAACTTCCTTTTCTAATAAATATCCCCAAAACCCTTTATTATAATGTTTTACCAAAGTATATATTCCCGCACATTGAAAATAAAACCCCGCTTTATAAACCCTTTGGTGAAATATATCGTTATACCAATAATCCCCGCCCTATGGTGAATTAGTTATATATTGATTAATTTACCATATAATAAAAATATATATAAAAAAGTGTTAGACATGCAATATGTGTGTTTAACACCAAAAACACGGATAAAAACTCATCGGAGTCTTGCGCCACCGTGGTCCGTCCACGTGGCGTTCCTCTTAAACCAACTCCGCCGCAACCCATTTCATTATATACCTGGGGTTAATTAGTCATTTGGACTAATTAACAACCATTTCCGCCTATTAACTTTTCCTCGGGGTGATTAGATTTCGCATTAAAACCTTTTTAAACCCCGACGGGCCCACCTTTGAAATCGCACAAGTTCCCCTCCCTTTCAGCCGTTGGATCGTCCGTTCGTTGATCAACGGTGATCATTAATCCCGCTGCCCATCCCTTGCCAGCATGTTAACCAGCGGGGGATGGGCGGTTTTTGAAAAGTCAGCATTCCACGTGGCGTTAAAACTATGGAATCGCTCCCCCCGCGTCCTTTACCGCCTTCGTCCATAAGCGGTGCGGGCTCACCGCTTACCACTTACCGCATACCGCCGGCCCCACTTCCCTACGTCACCCCGTACGTCAAATGACGTCATCACCTCGAAAAAGACAAAAACCCTTTTGACTTGTAAATAAGCCATTTTTCGTGTTTTTTCGGTTATTTTTAGTTTCTGAAAGAGACAGAGCTCCCGCTGCAATTTTCAAATTCCACTGCAAATACACCAATTTACTCCGAAATTCAGCTGCGCCCGTGTTGAAGAGCGTCCCCACCATTGTTCATTACCTGTTAAAGAACCAGTTCCATCTAAAAACAGGTATTTATCATTTCGCGCCCCGACTGCAAGTCAAGCTTAGTTTCCTTTGTTTTTTCTCTGAAAAAATGGTTAAAAATCCTCTCGGAGTCCTCATTGAAGATTTAAAACTTGTGAATTTGCTTCCCAAACCTGCGAATTGTTCCAATTTCCTCTTTTATCAGACATCCCGCCCGGTCTGCAAGAAAAACTAAAACCTCCATTTTGAATCCACAAGAACCAAAATGGAGGCCCCAACTGCTCTAAATATCACTCCTTTGAATGCTCCTCACCGAGATTTGGACTATTTACCTCTAATAGATGAAGATTTCCAAATAAAAGACCTACATTTTGATGAAAGTCCCCGTTTGAGTTTCTGTCGCTGCAGAGACGAACACTTAAAGGGGCAAGATCTTATAGGGTTGTGGGAATCCAATCTCCCAAGGTATTTTATTCCTACAATCCACGTTTTCCCTGAAATCATTCATTACTGTCATGCAAATTATGATCCCGCACAAAGAGCTGTATTAGCTCCTGATCAAAGTATTCTGTTCCCTATCCACCTCAGTCTATCAATTCTATGTTACACTTTGAGCCAGAGCAAGAATTAGCACCTTTATCCATGGAAGGGTTGATTGAGAAAACCAGACAATTAACCCCAGAGAAATTAAAAGCAATGTGTCAGTATTTCATGTTACCTGAGCATCAGCCAAAAGGGACTCCCCCCTATGGTTTTTACTTTTTCAATACATTGGGAAGGCTTATTGTGAATGTAATATCCTTTGTTTTAGGATTCAATACCAGTGAGTATGTAGATGAGATAACTCTGGCTTTGCTATCTATCTTTACCCCTGGGCAGCCTCCTGAGATTAAGTATGATTATGCTTCCTTCATTGCCAACAAAATCCATGATCAATTTTTAAGGCTAGATGATGAAAAGGTTTTCAAGTACTCCTCAGTTATCTATCATCTCATAATTTTCTATCACTCAGACAGATTCCTTTTCCCTGTTCAGAAACTTGATGCTAAAGGTAATCCCAGGTCTGTTATTTTTTGGTCCCCCATCATTCATTTGTCCTCTGATTCTCCCTACTCTTATTCAGAATTCATTGATCAGTTTGTACATCCTGCCACAACCTTGTTAACAGGAGTTTCTCCCCCCAGGCTTAGTACTGAGATTAGAAAGACCCTGCAATTGTCAAAAAGTTATAAAGTTGGGGATTGGTACTTATACCAAAACCATACAGTCATCAGGATTTATGGATGTGAATTACATCCATTCAAGTTACCCAGATATGTACCAATGAGAATTTTTGCTTTGGAATACTTTAGACAGATGAATAACTCAGATGTAATCCATTTCTGCAATGTAAAGAAGAAAGCACATTTAAGGATCAAAAGCCAGTTAGGTCCTTTCATTTGCAATTCTAGAGAAGCTGAGAGAGAAGCAGAACTTATATTAGAGAGAAAATTCCAGACATCTTTCCGTTGGGTCCCATATGACCCCTTTGGTTTCATTTGTGAAAGAAGGTTAAAAAATAAGTCATCCCCTTATGTACATCACAGAATTCCTGACATAGAACAGTATGCAAATCAAGATGAATGGGTTAAAGGAACACTTGTTGAAGAGGGAAGTGGAGCTGACAAATTGAATAAACTTATGAAAGATGTTGAGAAGAAATTTGACCTAGAAACATATGATCAAATGCAAATACCCTATATTGGCACATCTTCAGCAGCCACTCTACAACAAGCTCTACAGGAAGATAGTCCATCAGTAGCAGCAGAACCCAAGGGTAAAGGAAAAGAACCTATAGTTCAGGTCATTGAAACCCTGGTCATGGCAGAAAAATCACAGAGTTCCAAAGCACCAGAACAATCTCAGGCTTCTCAAACACCAGCAAAACAAATCCAAGTTCCAGAGATGCAAACTCCACTGAATGTGGAAATAGGGAAAAAGAGGCTAGCTCCAGATACCACACCTTCAAAAGGAGCCCCACAAGTTTATCAAGCTAAAAAACACAAGTCCGATCCACCTCCAGATATAGAAATTATAGATGAATTATTTGATGATGGTAGGGAAGATAGTCAGCAAACAGGTACAGCAAGTGAAACAAACATAAGCCAGAAAGGGATACAAAAGCAATTAAGCACTGAAGTATCTTCTTTCATACCGCCAAAGACAGATACTGGAGACATTAAGAAAACCTTCATTAATATCAAAACAAAGAATGAACCATTGAAAATGAAGGTATACGATCAGTATATGAAGATGGCTCCTCACAATCAGCAAAGGTTGATGTCAGCATTTGATCTGTCACAAGGTAAAATGCAAATGAGCCACTTCAAAGCGAAGGTGCCAAAGCCAACTTCAGCAACAGATTACATCAGAACAAATTTTGAAGTTTTAACAAAAGATATCCATCCCTTGGATCAGATAGAGCTTCATAGACAAACAGGGGAAATGGTTTATTCTACTCTCACCAACAAAGCCATGGTAGCTTTAATGCTGCAAGATTCCTTGAATAATACTACTGCACAATTGAAGATTGAGAGGGCCTCCTCACAGGCCAAGGACAATAGAATAAAATCTCTAGAAGAGATCATCATTGGTTTGGGTCACAATCCCAAAGACATTAAAGGTATTGAGGCATTGGTAAAAAAGAAAGAGGATGATATAGCTGCACTCAGAAAACAGCTGAAATTACCAGCCTCGAGGCACCCTCAGACACAGGAAGTTATAAAAGGAAATTCACAAGAAGAAATGATGGAGTTGCTATTGAATTTGACAGAGCGACTAAATGAAACAGAGAAGGAGTTGGAAAAAGCATTGCAGGAACAGGAAAATATCAAGCAGACTTCAACAACAGGTACTACAACTACAGGACAGCAGGAACAACCATCTCATGTGAACATTTCTAATTTGAATTCTGAGGATTTAATTAAACAAATGGAGAGTTTGCAGCTAAAGGTCACAGAACTCCAAGAAACAAAATTACAATTAACAAAATTGGAGGGAAAATATGACACGTCCAAAAAGACAGCTGCTGACAACCTCAGGGAAATAAAAAGATTGGAGAAATTGGTTGAGGCTTTGCAAAAATATCTTTCACTGGAAAAGCCTCTGAACGAAATAAATGATATTCTTTGGAGCAACATCATTGAATTAATAAGAGATATTTGGCCTTCCATTCAAGCTATTTTTGAGCAAAATGAATTAGTCAAGATAGCACAAGAAGAAATAAATAAAACTAGACATGAATTAAGGGGCAAGCCGGAGCAGGCCCAGCAGATCATTCAATTTTTGAACTCCAGAACAAAACAACAGCTTGCATTGTTAGGAATTGATGACAGAACAGGTGTAGTTTTGGAAGCAAAGAGAGTTTTCACCAAGAGGACTTTCATGCAAAATCTAGAAAGAAAGTGTACTGACATTTTGGTCGATATCAATGTTTTCAGAGAGAAGTTTCAAGCTTTGCTGGATAGTGAATTGCCAAGTCCCATGCTCACGGAGGATCAAATAGTAGACTTGGAAACATATGAGAAAAGAATAAAAGCTCATGCTAAAAATACAGCTATAGGTTCTACTAGCTCATCAGAACCTGTATTACCAACCGGGAAAAGTATTTATGAAAAAGTAAGGAATCTATTTCATCTGGAGCATGAACTAAAGTATCTATTTCCGAACGAGCCCACTTTTTATAAACTTACTGAAGCAGATGAAACTTTAAGGAAACTTAGAAGAACAATGATACCAGATGATCAGTGGTGGAAGGAAATGCTGGAAGTTTTGTAAAAAATGTTTTCAGGATGAAAGTTTATCTTTACTATTGAGTAAATGGTAAAAAACAGAAAAGCAGATGAAAGAGTATCAGATGAAAGGTTAAAGAGTATCCGTGAGAAGAAAGAGTATTCAACAAGTCAAAAGAATACGCAAAGGACAGCACAGAGCCCTATTTTAAGCACTTATCCTTAGCACGTCCATGAAGAAAGGAACAGCACATCAGCCGTTACTCATTATTCTATTTACGAGACCATGTGTCTCTTGTTTGTTTGTAAATATGCTTTAAGTCAGCCTGGATTATTGGCTAGGATAGAGTAAGATTGTTAGGATTATTTTTTGTATAAATAAACCTCAAAGAGAGAGTTGAGGGGTGGATTCTATTACTCTGCTGTAACATTGAGATTTTCGGAATAAAAGCTTTTGGAGAAATTTACTTGTGGCTTACTGGATGACGATTTGAAGCACTGGACTTGTTGCAGGATTCATGTGTTGGACTTCAGTTCAATAAGTTTTCCAACCCTTGTGTTTAAATTTTATATTAGTTTATGCTATCATCATATCCGTTTCTGAATAGTTTACATAAAGGATTGAAACAGAATTTGCTTAATTGTACTCTGTTTTCAAATGTAATTGTTCTTGATGTTTTCTTCTAAATTAGCTATAAGCATGAATTCTTAACTGCTCCTGCTTTGCTAATTTAAACATTGTTGATTACTATAATAAAGAATCCTTCATTGCTCTTTGTTTGTAGTCATTTCACTTCTTTCTTTTGAACATGGTGAAAGATTCTTAGCTGCCTTTCATCCCTTCAAGATCATCCCATCCACTTTAAATTTTAAGGATTGTTCTCTGCCTAGCTATCTTGCCCTGTAATACCATCTTGTGCCTAGAATAGAAATCCATTAAAGCCATCCTTTGACTCCATAGCCCAATGGACTGAAAGCCCTCAACCTTGCCCTTAGTTTGTGGATTCCACCAATTTTCAAACAAACCCTTGAATCTATAACTAGCCTAAAAACCTTTCAAGAACAAAGATAAATTATAAAGAGAGAGCCCTCTCTGGATGCAGATTGGCTAGATTCTGCATCTAAAAGGTTGGTTTGTGGTTACCTCGGGTATACTTTCCTCTTACACAACTTCTGGGAAAACCTGAGTGCTATCAGGCTGGCGCTTGTTTGTTGGCCATCGAAGAGATAGTGGACTCAGGGGAGGTCTCAGACTTCGGCTCGTAATACGTCAATTGGTTAATGGTGACTCTCTTTCTGTTATGGGGGAAGGACATCTTGAGGTGAACCACAGAAAGGAAAACAGACATCGCATAAGTGTAGTTACGACCCAATAGAATGTTATAATCCAAAGGGACATCTATGACTTCTACGTCTATGCAAACCATCTTTCCCACAAGAGTGATAGGGCAATTGAGGAATAAGCCAATGGTCTTGGAGGCATGGCCATCCCACACTCGGAGAGTGACCGTGGAAGTAGCCAACTTAAGAGATCCAAGTTGTTTCCAAACTGAAGCAAAAATCACACAGGTGGATGCCCCCTCATCAATAATGCATCGAGAAACGTTGGCGTTACGGATCTTGACTGGGATTTGGAAAGCGACGGAAGCAGGGAGAGGATGATGTTTTGACTGATCAACATCAAAGACAATCAATCGATTGTCGGAAGGGTCTATAGTTCCCATGGTAGATAGAAGAGTTTTTCATTGTGAAGGGCACGACTGGAGGGGTTTCAACATTGAAATGGCAGCAGGGGAGTGTGCCAAATCATCGACTACGCTATACGAATGGGTGTCTTTGCCAGAAGCAACATTTTGGTGTAGTGGACCCTTAGGGATCTTGGTATGAACCTCCACCCTAGGCTGAGGGATCTTCAAGGATCCATTAGGTGTCGAAAGAGGCTATGTAGAGACCGAAGGAGGCAGCTCGGGGACAGACGCAGTGGGAGGCTTGTTGTACTGACGGGACCGAGTTTGAAGATTGATGTCTACGGTTAAAGGTTGATTGGATTTCATCATGAGAATTTGGTCATCGGGGGTACCAGACAGAAGAGGTTGGGTAATAGTGTGGTATACAAGAGGTTGGGCAAAGAGAGGAGGCATGATGTACCCTGAATACGTGCTACCAAGAGGGGAAGATGTGTAGGAGGTGCTAGCCCCCCCTGAGGAGAATCAGAGCCCATGGGAGGTTGAGCAATGACAACACACACACGGCTTCAAGGAAAAAGAGATTGAAAAGGGTAGGGAGGTGCAAGATCAACTAATTACAATGTCGAAACAAGGGCAGAGAGGTGCAGGATCAATTGATTTCAACGTTTTAGAGTCTTTTCTTGGCGATGTTAACCAAGCCCTTTTTCGCTTAGGGTGTGTGTGTAAAATTGTGTAAATTTTAATTTTTAAGCCCAGACATTTGTAGAGAAAAATAAAAAGTGTTGTGGTATAGCTGAAAATAAACCTGCAAATGACAGTATATAGACCTACAAAATAGAAAATAAACAGTTAATAATGCAATAATATAAACCCAAGAAGGCAAGTCTCTCAACAAATATTCTATGGGTGAGTAGAAAAATAATTTAAACACACTAAAAAAGGCTAATAGATCTAGGGTCAAGAGTGACATAGATCTAAAAGACAAAATCTGCTGACAAATGGTGCAGAAACAACAACAATTCAGAGGAGGAATTGTTGTAAAAAGAGGTGGTGAAAGGCTATCTCTAGGAGGGAAGCGGAGTGCCCCATAAGGGAAAACCCAAACAAAGCTAAATGAGGAGATTTGAATGGATAATGAGCTGATCTGAAGTGCATATGAAAGTGAGGTATCAGATCTGAAAAAGTGGCTGAAGACTCTGAAATTTTAGACAACCTGCAACAGAAAACACTCTTCCACAAAAAGTGGAGGGTACTGAAGCCCTAGGGTGCTAGGTTCCCACTTAGTTGAGTGAAAAAAAACAAGTACAGGTCCAAAACGGGTGGAGATGGAGGTCATACAACCCTGAACATAGGCTCAGAAAAACCCATAAAACTTTCAGAAAAATCCCTGCAGAAAGTCCAGGTCGCAGTTTTGACCTATTTTCAACAAAGTTCGCACTTTTTGGGCTGCAAAGTGCGCCCTAGAGGTCTAGGTCGCAGGTTTTGGGCAGAAAAGTGTGGCCTGCACTTTCGGCACTCTCGGCGGCAGGTTTCAAAAAAAATTGTCGTCTCAGCTGCGAATGATGTCTGTCACTTGCGCAATGGGTCTGAATACACACAGAATTTAGAATTTTTATTGTTTTAGGGTTTTACGAATTAAAAACAACATCAAGAATAAGAAAAACAAGGGTTTGAAGAGAAATCCTAGGGTTTGAAGCAGCCAGATATGCAAGGATCATAAAAACGACAACGGTCGTAATGGTAAACCTGTGTGGAGTCGCCAGTTGTTAGTATGAATCTTGATTTGAAGTGTATGAAAAAATACCACTTTAGCTGCACATAAAAAACAACCCTAATAGTAGAAATGACTACTAATATCTTTAGATCTACAGTTAGATTATCAGGACAAATGCTACAAAAATCTAGATCTATGCATTAGAAGACTTTAAATAGTAGAAAATTAATATTTACTCCATAGATCCAATAGACAAGACAAGAATATATCCAATGAAATTTTTATTAATGGAACCTGGGAGGAAAACAAAAGAGGGTGTTCCCTATTCTCCTCAATTGGATGGGTTCTTGTAAGTTCTCAGCACTTTAGATTTAGAATTCCTCTCTCTTGATGGTGTAGAAAACCGAGACAAAAATGGAAAAATATGGCTATGATAATGGATCAATAGCCAGACCAAGAGTTGAGATCCAAAGTGATCTTTAGGCAAAAAAAGGTGACAAATGAATGGGAAAACCTTCTATTTATAACACAATATTGAGTTAGTCTAGAGGTTGGTGCATAATTAAAATATTAGTAACCAAATCTAGATCGAACTTTCATGGAATATTTTATTATATTTGTTGGAGGGAAAAGGAATTTGACTTGAGTCAAATCCCCTTATTTGTAAATAATAAATAAATAAATGATTTATTTATCATTTTAATGATATGGTTGAGTAATAATCAAATAAATTATGATTTATTTAATTATTTAAGGGTGAATTAGTCATATTTAACAAAGAATATTATTTAAATAAGATTTAAACAATTATTATTTAGAAAATAATAAGATAAATAATGATTTATCTAATTAATTTCTTTGTTTTGGGTTAAATATAACCAGAAATATTAACTAAACTACTCCTTAACTAATTATTTCTTGAGGAAAATCAAACAAATATATATTTATTTAATATTTCCTTATGGGGTTTCCTGTTTAGACCATAAACAACTTAATAAAGGTGATTTACTAAGTTATTTTCATAGTGAAAGAAATTTTACTTGGAGTAAAATTGGTCTTACATGATGTACTTGGGTCCATCTAATGATAATAGGTTAAATGACCAAAAAATGGTGTAACACAAGCAACATTTGGGAGGGGAGGACTGTAATATTCCAAAATTTTCCTACAATAATTTGGAATATTATTTTTTGCTGATTTCACCTAGGAGGAGAATAAATGGGTAAGGAGGCCCATGCATAGTGATAATCTCAATAAAATCCCTCATAGTTTGAATGAGGATCATCATTGGAGCTGGTTTTAACACCCTCATGTGTGAACACGGTTATGTGCAAGTGGACAAGGTCAAGTTTGACCAAATCAACAACACTGGGATAAGAGGTGGAGAACACTTAGAGAAACAACGCAGCATGAATGGGAAGAGGGTTATTTGGTGGAGGAAACCCTAAGAGGAGTGGGACCCATGGAGAGGGGCTTTCACTTGTTTAAAAGGAGGGCAAGGCAACCATTGTTTCTCATGATTGTATTATTCATCTCATTGTCTATTCAGACATTGTGCATTCTCTGTTATTTAGCAACAGTTTCTGGGGGAATTCCTATTTAGGATTCCTTCTCTTCTTGAGAGGCCTCTTGAGGGATTGTTCTTCATTCTCCACATTTCTTGGCTCAAGGCCAAAGCATCCTCCTCCAAGACAACATTATTGTTGCAACAACATAATTCTCTGTTGTAGGGTCTTGCAATGGAGGACCTCAACACCACTTCCAAAGCTGATTTTCAAAGGAGGGAGTCTCCATTCCTTTGGGAAGCTAGTAAGGAATTTTTTTAGCACCTATTGCACATCTTGGTAGTAGGCCAACCCATTCCCTTGCCCCTACAACATAGTTTTCTTCAGTGACTGCGTTATTTCTAGTGAGCAATAGTTGTGGGGCTTTGCAGATATGTTTGGAGGGGAAGATATTTGTTGAAGGGATCTGCCTTTCACTTTGGAGATCTATTGGAGGATGTATATTCATTTTGGGCATCATCTACAGCGTCTCCATATAGTTCTATTTCTGAGTTGCAGCTACTACCCAACAACTCCGACATTTTACAGATTTTGTGTTTTATAGCCAATCCCTCCAGGATTGATCGAAGGTAGCCTTTGGGAGCTGAGATATTCACTCCCAATGTTGTATTGGGCCATATAATTGTACATCCATGTATTTGAAATATGTAGCATGTAGTTGCTCTATAGAACTGCATTGTCCTAGCTTGAACATACATGTGTAGTAGTGGTTTTATCATGTTTCTTATACTTGTTTCTTGAGGCTGAGCATTGCCTATCTTGAGTAACATTTTTCCTCAAGATCTTGTATTCATTTGTTGTTGCTATTATTTAATGAGATGGCTATGGATTTCTCTCACATTTCTATGAGTTGAGTGTTACTGCTGCTCCATTGTTGTGTTTGCATATTTCTGCAGCTCCAATTTTAGAATATCTTGAGATATTCTCATTGTTGTAGAATTTTCCTTATTTTGGATATTAAAATTATATAAAAAGCACTAGTGGTGATGCATTATATATGGGGCCCCAATTAGTATCTTGGTTCAGCAAGAAACAAATTTCTATTGCCTTATCTACAGCAAAAGAAGAATATGTGGCCATCGCATCATGTTGCACACAACTTATTTGGATGATGCATACATTACAAGATATTCAAATCAAATGTTCACCTCCCATATCCATTCTATGTGATAATAAAAATGCCATTAGTATCTCGAAAAATCATGTTATGCATTCCAAGACCAAGCACATTCCTATCAAGTATCACTTCCTCCGTGAACAAGTGCTTGAACAAAGGTTAAATTGGAGTATGTTCCCTCCAAAGAACAAGTTGCAGATATATTTACTAAACCTATTCCCAGGGAATCATTCAAATATCTCAGAAAAAAGATGGGATTTGTCTCTGCCTCTCGTATGAAATCTGCTTAATTTTAGAAGATTAAAATTCGGTACGCTGGTTTCATAAAGGCGAATTGTGTATATACGCGAGTTTATATGCATAAAACCGCGTATGATTTTTGCTGACAGAAATTCTCTGGGTAAATTTTCATAATAGTCTGTGATGATACCGGGTAATCTCTGTTGTTGTTCTAGTATTCATCTTGCTATGATTTTCTTTGATATTTATCTCCTTGATGAAGGTGCTTTGATGAATTGGTTTTTGAAGGTGTTCATGATGCAAAAGTTTAGGGGGAGCACCTACCTTGTTGAGATGGATGCATTGTTGGCATTCTAATTGGTGGTTGTGTTATGATATCCTATTTGAGATTCTTTGGTCTTGGTTGTACAAAGTCATATCTTTTATTTGATGAAAAATTCATGTTGAGACCTATGATGTAAATTTGTTATATTCAGTCATGAAAGGAATTGTTCAAATTTGTAAACCCACTTGGTTGGGTAGTTGAGTCAAATATGTAATTCCACTTGGTTGGATCATTGAGGTAAGTGTGAGTCCTTGGTGATAGGAATGGTCATCTCGGTTGAATTCTAGAGTGATTTACTTCATTGAATAAAATATGTCTCAAGACTTATCATGAACTCAGGGGAAGCATGGTCAATATAGTGCACATCATATCTGCAGATCTCTTATTTCTACAAGGAAAGAGAAACCTTGTTTTGGTATTGATCCTCCCTTTTCCCTTGAAGTCAAAGGGGGAGAGTAGCTTGGTGTTTGAATAATGTTTATGATTAATGTATCTATCTATTGTGGTGATCAAACACCATCATGGTTGCCATCAAGTCCAAAGGTGGAGA